>CALNHX010008537.1:0-59481 GCA_940337035.1 Agriotes lineatus | reverse complement strand
AGGTCACCAAAGGTCACCCCAAAGGTCACTAAAGGTCACCCCAAAGTTCACCAAATGTCACCAAAGGTCACCAAAGGTCACCAAAGTTCACCCCAAAGGTCACCAAAGGTCACCCCAAAGGTCACCAAAGGTCACCAAAGGTCACCAAAGGTCACCCCAAAGGTCAACAAAGGTCACCCCAAAGGTCACCAAAGGTCACCAAAGGTCACCAAAGGTCACCCCAAAGGTCACCAAAGGTCACCCCAAAGGTCACCAAAGGTCACCCCAAAGGTCACCAAAGGTCACCAAAGGTCACCAAAGGTCACCAAAGGTCACCCCAAAGGTCACCAAAGGTCACCCCAAAGGTCACCAAAGGTCACCAAAGGTCACCCCAAAGGTCACCAAAGGTCACCCCAAAGGTCACCAAAGGTCACCCCAAAGGTCACCCCAAAGGTCACCAAAGGTCACCAAAGGTCACCAAAGGTCACCCCAAAGGTCACCAAAGGTCACCCCAAAGGTCACCAAAGGTCACCAAAGGTCACCAAAGGTCACCCCAAAGGTCACCAAAGGTCACCCCAAAGGTCACCAAAGGTCACCAAAGGTCACCCCAAAGGTCACCAAAGGTCACCAAAGGTCACCAAAGGTCACCAAAGGTCACCCCAAAGGTCACCAAAGGTCACCCCAAAGGTCACCAAAGGTCAACAAAGGTCACCAAAGGTCACCAAAGGTCACCCCAAAGGTTACCAAAGGTCACCCCAAAGGTCACCAAAGGTCACCAAAGGTCACCAAAGGTCACCCCAAAGGTCACCAAAGGTCACCAAAGGTCACCCCAAAGGTCACCAAAGGTCACCCTAAAGGTCACCAAAGGTCACCAAAGGTCACCAAAGGTCACCAAAAAGGTCACCAAAGGTCACCAAAGGTCACCAAAGGTCACCAAAGGTCACCCCAAAGGTCACCAAAGGTCACCCGAAAGGTCACCCCAAAGGTCACCCCAAAGGTCACCCCAAAGGTCACCAAAGGTCACCAAAGGTCACCAAAGGTCACCCCAAAGGTCACCAAAGGTCACCCGAAAGGTCACCAAAGGTCACCAAAGGTCACCAAAAGTCACCCCAAAGGTCACCAAAGGTCACCCAAAAGGTCACCAAAGGTCACCAAAGGTCACCAAAGGTCACCCCAAAGGTCACCAAAGGTCACCAAAGGTTACCAAAGGTCACCAAAGGTCACCCCAAAGGTCACCAAAGGTCACCAAAGGTCACCCCAAAGGTCACCAAAGGTCAACAAAGGTCACCAAAGGTCACCCCAAAGGTCACTAAAGGTCACCGCAAAGGTCACCAAAGGTCACCAAAGGTCACCAAAGGTCACCAAAGGTCACCAAAGGTCACCAAAGGTCACCCCAAAGGTCACCAAAAGTCATCCCAAAGGTCACCAAAGGTCACCAAAGGTCACCAAAGGTCACCCCAAAGGTCACCAAAGGTCACCAAAGGTCACCAAAGGTCTCCCCAAAGGTCACCAAAGGTCACCCCAAAGGTCACCAAAGGTCACCAAAGGTCACCAAAGGTCACCCCAAAGGTCACCAAAGGTCACCAAAGGTCACCCCAAAGGTCACCAAAGGTCACCCCAAAGGTCACCAAAGGTCACCCCAAAGGTCACCAAAGGTCACCAAAGGTCACCCCAAAGGTCACCCCAAAGGTCACCCCAAAGGTTACCAAAGGTCACCAAAGGTCACCAAAGGTAACCCCAAAGGTCACCAAAGGTCACCAAAGGTCACCCCAAAGGTCACCAAAGGTCAACAAAGGTCACCAAAGGTCACCCCAAAGGTCACTAAAGGTCACCGCAAAGGTCACCAAAGGTCACCCCAAAGGTCACCAAAGGTCACCCAAAAGGTCACCAAAGGTCACCAAAGGTCACCAAAAGTCACCCCAAAGGTCACCAAAGGTCACCCAAAAGGTCACCAAAGGTCACCAAAGGTCACCAAAGGTCACCCCAAAGGTCACCAAAGGTCACCAAAGGTTACCAAAGGTCACCAAAGGTCACCCCAAAGGTCACCAAAGGTCACCAAAGGTCACCCCAAAGGTCACCAAAGGTCAACAAAGGTCACCAAAGGTCACCCCAAAGGTCACTAAAGGTCACCGCAAAGGTCACCAAAGGTCACCAAAGGTCACCATAGGTCACCAAAGGTCACCCCAAAGGTCACCAAAAGTCATCCCAAAGGTCACCAAAGGTCACCAAAGGTCACCAAAGGTCACCCCAAAGGTCACCAAAGGTCACCAAAGGTCACCAAAGGTCTCCCCAAAGGTCACCAAAGGTCACCCCAAAGGTCACCAAAGGTCACCAAAGGTCACCAAAGGTCACCCCAAAGGTCACCCCAAAGGTCACCCCAAAGGTTACCAAAGGTCACCAAAGGTCACCAAAGGTAACCCCAAAGGTCACCAAAGGTCACCCCAAAGGTCACCAAAGGTCACCAACGGTCACCCCAAAGGTCACTAAAGGTCACCCCAAAGGTCACCAAAGGTCACCAAAGGTCACCAAAGGTCACCAAAGGTCACCCCAAAGGTCACCAAAGGTCACCCCAAGGGTCACCAAAGGTCACCAAAGGTCACCCCAAAGGTCACCAAAGGTCACCCCAAAGGTCACCAAAGGTCACCCCAAAGGTCACCCCAAAGGTCACCAAAGGTCACCAAAGGTCACCAAAGGTCACCCCAAAGGTCACCAAAGGTCACCCCAAAGGTCACCAAAGGTCACCAAAGGTCACCAAAGGTCACCAAAGGTCACCCCAAAGGTCACCAAAGGTCACCCCAAAGGTCACCAAAGGTCACCAAAGGTCACCCCAAAGGTCACCAAAGGTCACCCCAAAGGTCACCAAAGGTCACCAAAGGTCACCAAAGGTCACCAAAGGTCACCCCAAAGGTCACCAAAGGTCACCAAAGGTCTCCCCAAAGGTCACCAAAGGTCACCCCAAAGGTCACCAAAGGTCATCCCAAAGGTCACCAAAGGTTACCAAAGGTCACCAAAGGTCACCCCAAAGGTCACCAAAGGTCACCAAAGGTCACCAAAGGTCACCCCAAAGGTCACCAAAGGTCACCAAAGGTCACCAAAGGTCACCCCAAAGGTCACCAAAGGTCACCCCAAAGGTCACCAAAGGTCACCAAAGGTCACCAAAGGTCACCAAAGGTCACCAAAGGTCACCCCAAAGGTCACCAAAGGTCACCCCAAAGGTCACCCCAAAGGTCACCAAAGGTTACCAAAGGTCACCAAAGGTCACCCCAAAGGTCACCAAAGGTCACCAAAGGTCACCCCAAAGGTCACCAAAGGTCACCAAAGGTTACCAAAGGTCACCCCAAAGGTCACTAAAGGTCACCAAAGGTCACCAAAGGTAACCAAAGGTCACCCCAAAGGTCACCAAAGGTCACCCCAAAGGTCACCAAAGGTCACCAAAGGTCACCCCAAAGGTCACCAAAGGTCACCCCAAAGGTCACCAAAGGTAACCAAAGGTCACCCCAAAGGTCACCAAAGGTCACCCCAAAGGTCATCAAAGGTCACCAAAGGTCACCAAAGGTCACCCCAAAGGTCACCAAAAGTCACCAAAGGTCACCAAAGGTCACCAAAGGTCACCCCAAAGGTCACCAAAGGTCACCCCAAAGGTCACCAAAGGTCACCAAAGGTCACCAAAGGTCACCAAAGGTCACCCCAAAGGTCACCAAAGGTCACCCCAAAGGTCACCAAAGGTCACCAAAGGTCACCAAAGGTCACCCCAAAGGTCACCAAAGGTCACCAAAGGTCACCAAAGGTCACCAAAGGTCACCCCAAAGGTCACTAAAGGTCACCCCAAAGTTCACCAAATGTCACCAAAGGTCACCAAAGGTCACCAAAGGCCACCAAAGGTCACCAAAGGTCACCCCAAAGGTCACCAAAGGTCACCCCAAAGGTCACCAAAGGTCACCCCAAAGGTCACCAAAGGTCACCAAAGGTCACCAAAGGTCACCAAAGGTCACCCCAAAAGTCACCAAAGGTCACCCCAAAGGTCACCAAAGGTCACCAAAGGTCACCCCAAAGGTCACCAAAGGTCACCCCAAAGGTCACCAAAGGTCACCCCAAAGGTCACCCCAAAGGTCACCAAAGGTCACCCTAAAGGTCACCAAAGGTCACCAAAGGTCACCAAAGGTCACCAAAAAGGTCACCAAAGGTCACCAAAGGTCACCCCAAAGGTCACTAAAGGTCACCCCAAAGGTCAGCAAAGGTCACCAAACGTCACCAAAGGTCACCAAAGGTCACCCCAAAGGTCACCAAAGGTCACCCCAAAGGTCACCAAAGGTCACCAAAGGTCACCAAAGGTCACCAAAGGTCACCCCAAAGGTCACCAAAGGTCACCCTAAAGGTCACCAAAGGTCACCAAAGGTCACCAAAGGTCACCAAAAAGGTCACCAAAGGTCACCAAAGGTCACCAAAGGTCACCAAAGGTCACCCCAAAGGTCACTAAAGGTCACCCCAAAGGTCAGCAAAGGTCACCAAACGTCACCAAAGGTCACCAAAGGTCACCCCAAAGGTCACCAAAGGTCACCCCAAAGGTCACCAAAGGTCACCAAAGGTCACCCCAAAGGTCACCAAAGGTCACCCCAAAGGTCACCCCAAAGGTTACCCCAAAGGTCACCAAAGGTCACCAAAGGTCACCAAAGGTCACCCCAAAGGTCACCAAAGGTCACCCCAAAGGTCACCAAAGGTCACCAAAGGTCACCAAAAATCACCCCAAAGGTCACCAAAGGTCACCCCAAAGGTCACCAAAGGTCACCAAAGGTCACCAAAGGTCACCCCAAAGGTCACCAAAAGTCACCAAAGGTTACCAAAGGTCACCAAAGGTCACCCCAAAGGTCACCAAAGGTCACCAAAGGTGACCTTTGGTGACCTTTGGTGACCTTTGGTGACCTTTGGGGTGACCTTTGGTGACCTTTGGGGTGACCTTTGGTGACCTTTGGTGACCTTTGGTGACTTTTGGTGACCTTTGGGGTGACCTTTGGTGACCTTTGGTGACCTTTGGTGACCTTTGGGGTGACCTTTGGTGACCTTTGGGGTGACCTTTGGTGACCTTTGGTGACCTTTGGGGTGATTTTTGGTGACCTTTGGGGTGACCTTTGGTGACCTTTGGTGACCTTTGGGGTGACCTTTGGTGACCTTTGGGGTGACCTTTGGTTACCTTTGGTGACCTTTGGTGACCTTTAGTGACCTTTGGGGTGACCTTTGGTAACCTTTGGTGACCTTTGGGGTCACCCCAAAGGTCACCAAAGGTCACCCCAAAGGTCACCAAAGGTCACCCCAAAGGTCACCCAAGGTCACCAAAGGTCACCCCAAAGGTCACCCCAAAGGTCACCCCAAAGGTCACCAAAGGTCACCAAAGGTCACCAAAGGTCACCCCAAAGGTCACCAAAGGTCACCCCAAAGGTCACCAAAGGTCACCAAAGGTCACCCCAAAGGTCACTAAAGGTCACCCCAAAGGTCACCAAAGGTCACCAAAGGTCACCAAAGGTCACCAAAGGTTACCCCAAAGGTCACCAAAGGTCACCCCAAGGGTCACCAAAGGTCACCAAAGGTCACCCCAAAGGTCACCAAAGGTCACCCCAAAGGTCACCAAAGGTCACCCCAAAGGTCACCCCAAAGGTCACCAAAGGTCACCCCAAAGGTCACCAAAGGTCACCAAAGGTCACCCCAAAGGTCACCAAAGGTCACCCCAAAGGTCGCCAAAGGTCACCCTAAAGGTCACCCCAAAGGTCACCAAAGGTCACCAAAGGTCACCAAAGGTCACCCCAAATGTCACCAAAGGTCACCCCAAAGGTCACCAAAGGTCACCAAAGGTCACCAAAGGTCACCCCAAAGGTCACCAAAGGTCACCAAAGGTCACCCCAAAGGTCACCAAAGGTCACCCCAAAGGTCACCAAAGGTCACCAAAGGTCACCAAAGGACACCCCAAAGGTCACCAAAGGTCACCCCAAAGGTCACCAAAGGTCACCAAAGGTCACCCCAAAGGTCACCAAAGGTCACCAAAGGTCACCAAAGGTCACCCCAACGGTCACCAAAGGTCACCAAAGGTCACCCCAAAGGTCACCAAAGGTCACCAAAGGTCACCAAAGGTCACCAAAGGTCACCCCAAAGGTCACCAAAGGTCACCCCAAAGGTCACCAAAGGTCACCAAAGGTCACCCCAAAGGTCACCCCAAAGGTCACCCCAAAGGTCACCAAAGGTCACCAAAGGTCACCACAGGTCACCCCAAAGGTCACCAAAGGTCACCCCAAAGGTCACCAAAGGTCACCAAAGGTCACCACAAAGGTCACTAAAGGTCACCCCAAAGGTCACCAAAGGTCACCAAAGGTCACCAAAGGTCACCAAAGGTCACCCCAAAGGTCACCAAAATTCACCCCAAAGGTCACCAAAGGTCACCAAAGGTCACCCCAAAGGTCACCAAAGGTCACCCCAAAGGTCACCAAAGGTCACCCCAAAGGTCACCCCAAAGGTCACCAACGGTCATCAAAGGTCACCAAAGGTCACCCCAAAGGTCACCAAAGGTCACCCCAAAGGTCACCAAAGGTCACCAAAGGTCACCAAAGGTCACCCCAAAGGTCACCAAAGGTCACCCCAAAGGTCACCAAAGGTCACCAAAGGTCACCCCAAAGGTCACCAAAGGTCACCAAAGGTCACCAAATTTCACCAAAGGTCACCCCAAAGGTCACCAAAGGTCACCAAAAATCACCAAAGGGCCCCAAAGGTCACCTCAAAGGTCACCAAAGGTTACCCCAAAGGTCACCAAAGGTCACCAAAGGTCACCCCAAAGGTCACCAAAGGTCACCGCAAAGGTCACCAAAGGTCACCAAAGGTCACCAAAGGTCACCCCAAAGGTCACCAAAGGGTCACCCCAAAGGTCACCAAAGGTCACCAAAGGTCACCCCAAAGGTCACCAAAGGTCACCCCAAAGGTCACCAAAGGTCACCAAAGGTCACCAAAGGTCACCCCAAAGGTCACCAAAGGTCACCCCAAAGGTCACCAAAGGTCACCCCAAAGGTCACCCCAAAGGACACCAAAGGTCACCAAAGGTCACCAAAGGTCGCCCCAAAGGTCACCAAAGGTCACCCCAAAGGTCACCAAAGGTCACCAAAGGTCACCCCAAAGGTCACCAAAGGTCACCCCAAAGGTCACCAAAGGTCACCAAAGGTCACCAAAGGTTACCCCAAAGGTCACCAAAGGTCACCCCAAAGGTCACCAAAGGTCACCCCAAAGGTCACCAAAGGTCACCAAAGGTCACCAAAGGTCACCAAAGGTCACCAAAGGTCACCAAAGGTCACCCCAAAGGTCACCAAAGGTCACCCCAAAGGTCACCAAAGGTCACCAAAGGTCACCAAAGGTCACCAAAGGTCACCAAAGGTCACCAAAGGTCACCCCAAAGGTCACCAAAGGTCACCAAAGGTCACCAAAGGTCACCCCAAAGGTCACCAAAGGTCACCCCAAAGGTCACCAAAGGTCACCAAAGGTCACCAAAGGTCACCAAAGGTCACCAAAGGTCACCCCAAAGGTCACCAAAGGTCACCCCAAAGGTCACCCCAAAGGTCACCAAAGGTTACCAAAGGTCACCAAAGGTCACCCCAAAGGTCACCAAAGGTCACCAAAGGTTACCCCAAAGGTCACCAAAGGTCACCAAAGGTTACCAAAGGTCACCCCAAAGGTCACTAAAGGTCACCAAAGGTCACCAAAGGTAACCAAAAGTCACCCTAAAGGTCACCAAAGGTCACCCCAAAGGTCACCAAAGGTCACCAAAGGTCACCCCAAAGGTCACCAAAGGTCACCCCAAAGGTCACCAAAAGTCACCAAAAGTCGCCAAAGGTCACCCCAAAGGTCACCAAAGGTCACCCCAAAGGTCACCAAAGGTCACCAAAGGTCACCAAAGGTCACCCCAAAGGTCACCAAAAGTCACCAAAGGTCACCAAAGGTCACCAAAGGTCACCCCAAAGGTCACCAAAGGTCACCCCAAAGGTCACCAAAGGTCACCAAAGGTCACCAAAGGTTACCAAAGGTCACCCCAAAGGTCACCAAAGGTCACCCCAAAGGTCACCAAAGGTCACCAAAGGTCACCAAAGGTCACCCCAAAGGTCACCAAAGGTCACCAAAGGTCACCAAAGGTCACCCCAAAGGTCACAAAAGGTCACCCCAAAGTTCACCAAAGGTCACCAAAGGTCACCAAAGGTCACCAAAGGTCACCCCAAAGGTCACCAAAGGTCACCCCAAAGGTCACCAAAGGTCACCAAAGGTCACCCCAAAGGTCACCAAAGGTCACCAAAGGTCACCCCAAAGGTCACCAAAGGTCACCCCAAAGGTCACCAAAGGTCACCAAAGGTCACCAAAGGTCACCCCAAAGGTCACCAAAGGTCACCCCAAAGGTCACCAAAGGTCACCCCAAAGGTCACCAAAGGTCACCAAAGGTCACCAAAGGTCACCCCAAAGGTCACCAAAGGTCACCCCAAAGGTCACCAAAGGTCACCAAAGGTCACCCCAAAGGTCACCAAAGGTCACCCCAAAGGTCACCCCAAAGGTCACCAAAGGTCACCCCAAAGGTCACCAAAGGTCACCCCAAAGGTCACCAAAGGTCACCAAAGGTCACCAAAGGTCACCCCAAAGGTCACCAAAGGTCACCCCAAAGGTCACCAAAGGTCACCAAAGGTCACCCCAAAGGTCACCAAAGGTCACCAAAGGTCACCAAAGGTCACCCCAAAGGTCACCAAAGGTCACCCCAAAGGTCACCCCAAAGGTCACCAAAGGTCACCCCAAAGGTCACCAAAGGTCACCCCAAAGGTCACCAAAGGTCACCAAAGGTCACCAAAGGTCACCCCAAAGGTCACCAAAGGTCACCCCAAAGGTCACCAAAGGTCACCAAAGGTCACCCCAAAGGTCACCAAAGGTCACCAAAGGTCACCAAAGGTCACCCCAAAGGTCACCAAAGGTCACCCCAAAGGTCACCAAAGGTCAACAAAGGTCACCAAAGGTCACCAAAGGTCACCAAAGGTTACCCCAAAGGTCACCAAAGGTTACCAAAGGTCACCCCAAAGGTCACCAAAGGTCACCCTAAAGGTCACCAATGGTCACCAAAGGTCACCAAAGATCACCAAAAAGGTCACCAAAGGTCACCAAAGGTCACCAAAGGTCACCAAAGGTCACTAAAGGTCACCCCAAAGGTCACCAAAGGTCACCAAACGTCACCAAAGGTCACCAAAGTTCACCCCAAAGGTCACCAAAGGTCACCCCAAAGGTCACCAAAGGTCACCAAAGGTCACCCCAAAGGTCACCAAAGGGCACCCCAAAGGTCACCAAAGGTCACCCCAAAGGTCACCCCAAAGGTCACCAAAGGTCACCAAAGGTCACCAAAAGTCACCCCAAAGGTCACCAAAGGTCACCCCAAAGGTCACCAAAGGTCACCAAAGGTCACCAAAAGTCACCCCAAAGGTCACCAAAGGTCACCCCAAAGGTCACCAAAGGTCACCAAAGGTCACCAAAGGTCACCCCAAAGGTCACCAAAGGTCACCAAAGGTTACCAAAGGTCACCAAAGGTCACCCCAAAGGTCACCAAAGGTCACCCCAAAGGTCACCAAAGGTCACCAAAGGTCACCAAAGGTCACCAAAGGTCACCCCAAAGGTCACTAAAGGTCACCGCAAAGGTCACCAAAGGTCACCAAAGGTCACCAAAGGTCACCAAAGGTCACCCCAAAGGTCACCAAAAGTCATCCCAAAGGTCACCAAAGGTCACCAAAGGTCACCAAAGGTCACCCCAAAGGTCACCAAAGGTCACCAAAGGTCACCAAAGGTCTCCCCAAAGGTCACCAAAGGTCACCCCAAAGGTCACCAAAGGTCACCAAAGGTCACCAAAGGTCACCCCAAAGGTCACCAAAGGTCACCAAAGGTCACCAAAGGTCACCAAAGGTCCCCAAAGGTCACCCCAAAGGTCACCAAAGGTCACCCCAAAGGTCACCAAAGGTCACCAAAGGTCACCAAAGGTCACCAAAGGTCACCAAAGGTCACCAAAGGTCACCCCAAAGGTCACCAAAGGTCACCAAAGGTCACCCCAAAGGTCACTAAAGGTCACCGCAAAGGTCACCAAAGGTCACCAAAGGTCACCAAAGGTCACCAAAGGTCACCAAAGGTCACCAAAGGTCACCAAAAGTCACCCCAAAGTTCACCAAAGGTCACCAAAGGTCACCCCAAAAGTCACCAAAGGTCACCCCAAAGGTCACCAAAGGTCACCAAAGGTCACCAAAGGTCACCCCAAAGGTCACCAAAGGTCACCCCAAAGGTCACCAAAGGTCACCAAAGGTCACCAAAGGTCACCAAAGGTCACCCCAAAGGTCACCAAAAGTCATCCCAAAGGTCACCAAAGGTCACCAAAGGTCACCAAAGGTCACCCCAAAGGTCACCAAAGGTCACCAAAGGTCACCAAAGGTCTCCCCAAAGGTCACCAAAGGTCACCCCAAAGGTCACCAAAGGTCACCAAAGGTCACCAAAGGTCACCCCAAAGGTCACCAAAGGTCACCAAAGGTCACCAAAGGTCACCAAAGGTCACCCCAAAGGTCACCAAAGGTCACCCCAAAGGTTACCAAAGGTCACCAAAGGTCACCAAAGGTCACCCCAAAGGTCACCAAAGGTCACCAAAGGTCACCAAAGGTCACCCCAAAGGTCACCAAAGGTCACCAAAGGTCACCAAAGGTCACCCCAAAGGTCACTAAAGGTCACCGCAAAGGTCACCAAAGGTCACCAAAGGTCACCAAAGGTCACCAAAGGTCACCAAAGGTCACCAAAAGTCACCCCAAAGTTCACCAAAGGTCACCAAAGGTCACCCCAAAAGTCACCAAAGGTCACCCCAAAGGTCACCAAAGGTCACCAAAGGTCACCAAAGGTCACCCCAAAGGTCACCAAAGGTCACCCCAAAGGTCACCAAAGGTCACCAAAGGTCACCAAAGGTCACCAAAGGTCACCCCAAAGGTCACCAAAGGTCTCCCCATAGGTCACCCCAAAGGTCACCAAAGGTTACCAAAGGTCACCAAAGGTCACCCCAAAGGTCAGCAAAGGTCACCAAAGGTCACCAAAGGTCACCCCAAAGGTCACCAAAGGTCACCAAAGGTCACCAAAGGTCACCCCAAAGGTCACCAAAGGTCACCCCTAAGGTCACCAAAGGTCACCACAGGTCACCAAAGGTCACCAAAGGTCACCCCAAAGGTCACCAAAGGTCACCCCAAAGGTCACCAAAGGTTACCAAAGGTCACCAAAGGTCACCCCAAAGGTCAGCAAAGGTCACCAAAGGTCACCAAAGTCACCCCAAAGGTCACCAAAGGTCACCAAAGGTCACCAAAGGTCACCAAAGGTCACCCCAAAGGTCACCAAAGGTCACCATAGGTCACCAAAGGTCACCCCAAAGGTCACTAAAGGTCACCAAAGGTCACCAAAGGTCACCAAAGGTCACCCCAAAGGTCACCAAAGGTCACCCTAAAGGTCACCAAAGGTCACCAAAGGTCACCCCAAAGGTCACCAAAGGTCACCCCAAAGGTCACCAAAGGTCACCAAAGGTCACCAAAGGTCACCCCAAATGCCACCAAAGGTCACCCCAAAGGTCACCAAAGGTCACCAAAGGTCACCAAAGGTCACCCCAAAGGTCACCAAAGGGCACCAAAGGTCACCAAAGGTCATCAAAGGTCACCCAAAAGGTCACCAAAGGTCACCAAAGGTCACCAAAGGTAACCAAAGGTCACCCCAAAGGTCACCAAAGGTCACCCCAAAGGTCACCCCAAAGGTCACCAAAGGTTACCAAAGGTCACCAAAGGTCACCCCAAAGGTCACCAAAGGTCACCAAAGGTCACCCCAAAGGTCACCAAAGGTCACCAAAGGTTACCAAAGGTCACCCCAAAGGTCACTAAAGGTCACCAAAGGTCACCAAAGGTAACCAAAGGTCACCCCAAAGGTCACCAAAGGTCACCCCAAAGGTCACCAAAGGTCACCAAAGGTCACCCCAAAGGTCACCAAAGGTCACCCCAAAGGTCACCAAAGGTCACCAAAGGTCACCCCAAAGGTCACCAAAGGTCACCCCAAAGGTCACCAAAGGTCACCAAAGGTCACCAAAGGTCACCCCAAAGGTCACCAAAAGTCACCAAAGGTCACCAAAGGTCACCAAAGGTCACCCCAAAGGTCACCAAAGGTCACCCCAAAGGTCACCAAAGGTCACCAAAGGTCACCAAAGGTCACCAAAGGTCACCCCAAAGGCCACCAAAGGTCACCCCAAAGGTCACCAAAGGTCACCAAAGGTCACCAAAGGTCACCCCAAAGGTCACCAAAGGTCACCCTAAAGGTCACCAAAGGTCACCCCAAAGGTCACCAAAGGTCACCAAAGGTCACCAAAGGTCACCAAAGGTCACCCCAAAGGTCACCAAAGGTCACCCCAAAGGTCACCAAAGGTCACCAAAGGTCACCAAAGGTCACCCCAAAGGTCACCAAAGGTCACCCCAAAGGTCACCAAAGGTCACCCCAAAGGTCACCAAAGGTCACCAAAGGTCACCAAAGTTCACCCCAAAGGTCACCAAAGGTCACAAAAGGTCACCCCAAAGGTCACCAAAGGTCACCCCAAAGGTCGCCAAAGGTCACCCTAAAGGTCACCCCAAAGGTCACCAAAGGTCACCAAAGGTCACCAAAGGTCACCCCAAAGGTCACCAAAGGTCACCCCAAAGGTCACCAAAGGTCACCAAAGGTCACCAAAGGTCACCCCAAAGGTCACCAAAGGTCACCCCAAAGGTCACCAAAGGTCACCAAAGGTCACCCCAAAGGTCACCAAAGGTCACCAAAGGTCACCAAAGGTCACCAAAGGTCACCCCAAAGGTCACCAAAGGTCACCCCAAAGGTCACCAAAGGTCAACAAAGGTCACCAAAGGTCACCAAAGGTCACCCCAAAGGTTACCAAAGGTCACCCCAAAGGTCACCAAAGGTCACCAAAGGTCACCAAAGGTCACCCCAAAGGTCACCAAAGGTCACCAAAGGTCACCCCAAAGGTCACCAAAGGTCACCCTAAAGGTCACCAAAGGTCACCAAAGGTCACCAAAGGTCACCAAAAAGGTCACCAAAGGTCACCAAAGGTCACCAAAGGTCACCAAAGGTCACCCCAAAGGTCACTAAAGGTCACCCCAAAGGTCACCAAAGGTCACCAAACGTCACCAAAGGTCACCAAAGGTCACCCCAAAGGTCACCAAAGGTCACCCCAAAGGTCACCAAAGGTCACCAAAGGTCACCAAAGGTCACCCCAAAGGTCACCAAAGGTCACCCCAAAGGTCACCCCAAAGGTCACCCCAAAGGTCACCAAAGGTCACCAAAGGTCACCAAAGGTCACCCCAAAGGTCACCAAAGGGCACCCCAAAGGTCACCAAAGGTCACCAAAGGTCACCAAAAATCACCCCAAAGGTCACCAAAGGTCACCCCAAAGGTCACCAGAGGTCACCAAAGGTCACCAAAGGTCACCCCAAAGGTCACCAAAGGTCACCAAAGGTTACCAAAGGTCACCAAAGGTCACCCCAAAGGTCACCAAAGGTCACCAAAGGTTACCCCAAAGGTCACCAAAGGTCAACAAAGGTCACCAAAGGTCACCCCAAAGGTCACTAAAGGTCACCGCAAAGGTCACCAAAGGTCACCAAAGGTTACCAAAGGTCACCAAAGGTCACCCCAAAGGTCACCAAAGGTCACCAAAGGTTACCCCAAAGGTCACCAAAGGTCAACAAAGGTCACCAAAGGTCACCCCAAAGGTCACCAAAAGTCATCCCAAAGGTCACCAAAGGTCACCAAAGGTCACCAAAGGTCACCCCAAAAGTCACCAAAGGTCACCAAAGGTCACCAAAGGTCTCCCCAAAGGTCACCAAAGGTCACCCCAAAGGTCACCAAAGGTCACCAAAGGTCACCAAAGGTCACCCCAAAGGTCACCAAAGGTCACCAAAAGTCACCCCAAAGGTCACCCCAAAGGTCACCAAAGGTCACCCCAAAGGTCACCAAAGGTCACCCCAAAGGTCACCAAAGGTCACCAAAGGTCACCCCAAAGGTCACCCCAAAGGTCACCCCAAAGGTCACCAAAGGTCACCAAAGGTCACCAAAGGTCACCCCAAAGGTCACCAAAGGTCACCCCAAAGGTCACCAAAGGTCACCAAAGGTCACCCCAAAGGTCACTAAAGGTCACCCCAAAGGTCACCAAAGGTCACCAAAGGTCACCAAAGGTCACCAAAGGTCACCCCAAAGGTCACCAAAGGTCACCCCAAGGGTCACCAAAGGTCACCAAAGGTCACCCCAAAGGTCACCAAAGGTCACCCCAAAGGTCACCAAAGGTCACCCCAAAGGTCACCCCAAAGGTCACCAAAAGTCACCAAAGGTCACCAAAGGTCACCCCAAAGGTCACCAAAGGTCACCCCAAAGGTCACCAAAGGACACCCCAAAGGTCACCAAAGGTCACCCCAAAGGTCACCAAAGGTCACCAAAGGTCACCCCAAAGGTCACCAAAGGTCACCAAAGGTCACCAAAGGTCACCAAAGGTCACCCCAAAGGTCACCAAAGGTCACCAAAGATCACCCCAAAGGTCACCAAAGGTCACCCCAAAGGTTACCAAAGGTCACCAAAGGTCACCAAAGGTCACCCCAAGGTCACCAAAGGTCACCCCAAAGGTCACCAAAGGTCACCAAAGGTCACCAAAGGTCACCCCAAAGGTCACCAAAGGTCACCAAAGGTCACCTCAAAGGTCACCAAAGGTCACCCCAAAGGTCACCAAAGGTCACCAAAGGTCACAAAGGTCACCCCAAAGGTCACCAAAGGTCACCAAAGGTCACCAAAAATCACCCCAAAGGTCACTAAAGGTCACCCCAAAGGTCACCAAAGGTCACCAAAAATCACCAAAGGTCACCAAAGGTCACCTCAAAGGTCACCAAAGGTTACCCCAAAGGTCACCAAAGGTCACCAAAGGTCACCCCAAAGGTCACCAAAGGTCACCCCAAAGGTCTCCCCAAAGGTCACCAAAGGTCACCAAAGGTCACCAATGGTCACCAAAGGTAACCAAAAATCACCCCAAAGGTCACTAAAGGTCACCCCAAAGGTCACCAAAGGTCACCAAAAATCACCAAAGGTCACCAAAGGTCACCTCAAAGGTCACCAAAGGTTACCCCAAAGGTCACCAAAGGTCACCAAAGGTCACCCCAAAGGTCACCAAAGGTCACCCCAAAGGTCACCAAAGGTCACCAAAGGTCACCCCAAAGGTCACCAAAGGTCACCAAAAATCACCAAAGGTCACCAAAGGTCACCTCAAAGGTCACCAAAGGTTACCCCAAAGGTCACCAAAGGTCACCAAAGGTCACCCCAAAGGTCACCAAAGGTCACCAAAGGTCTCCCCAAAGGTCACCAAAGGTCACCCCAACGGTCACCAAAGGTCACCATAGGTCACCAAAGGTCACCTCAAAGGTCACCAAAGGTTACCCCAAAGGTCACCAAAGGTCACCAAAGGTCACCCCAAAGGTCACCAAAGGTCACCAAAGGTCTCCCCAAAGGTCACCAAAGGTCACCCCAAAGGTCACCAAAGGTCACCATAGGTCACCAAAGGTCACCCCAAAGGTCACTAAAGGTCACCAAAGGTCACCAAAGGTCACCAAAGGTCACCCCAAAGGTCACCAAAGGTCACCCTAAAGGTCACCAAAGGTCACCAAAGGTCACCCCAAAGGTCACCAAAGGTCACCCCAAAGGTCACCAAAGGTCACCAAAGGTCACCAAAGGTCACCCCAAATGCCACCAAAGGTCACCCCAAAGGTCACCAAAGGTCACCAAAGGTCACCAAAGGTCACCCCAAAGGTCACCAAAGGGCACCAAAGGTCACCAAAGGTCATCAAAGGTCACCCAAAAGGTCACCAAAGGTCACCAAAGGTCACCAAAGGTAACCAAAGGGCACCCCAAAGGTCACCAAAGGTCACCCCAAAGGTCACCCCAAAGGTCACCAAAGGTTACCAAAGGTCACCAAAGGTCACCCCAAAGGTCACCAAAGGTCACCAAAGGTCACCCCAAAGGTCACCAAAGGTCACCAAAGGTTACCAAAGGTCACCCCAAAGGTCACTAAAGGTCACCAAAGGTCACCAAAGGTAACCAAAGGTCACCCCAAAGGTCACCAAAGGTCACCCCAAAGGTCACCAAAGGTCACCAAAGGTCACCCCAAAGGTCACCAAAGGTCACCCCAAAGGTCACCAAAGGTCACCAAAGGTCACCCCAAAGGTCACCAAAGGTCACCCCAAAGGTCACCAAAGGTCACCAAAGGTCACCAAAGGTCACCCCAAAGGTCACCAAAAGTCACCAAAGGTCACCAAAGGTCACCAAAGGTCACCCCAAAGGTCACCAAAGGTCACCCCAAAGGTCACCAAAGGTCACCAAAGGTCACCAAAGGTCACCAAAGGTCACCCCAAAGGCCACCAAAGGTCACCCCAAAGGTCACCAAAGGTCACCAAAGGTCACCAAAGGTCACCCCAAAGGTCACCAAAGGTCACCCCAAAGGTCACCAAAGGTCACCCCAAAGGTCACCAAAGGTCACCAAAGGTCACCAAAGGTCACCAAAGGTCACCCCAAAGGTCACCAAAGGTCACCCCAAAGGTCACCAAAGGTCACCAAAGGTCACCAAAGGTCACCCCAAAGGTCACCAAAGGTCACCCCAAAGGTCACCAAAGGTCACCCCAAAGGTCACCAAAGGTCACCAAAGGTCACCAAAGGTCACCCCAAAGGTCACCAAAGGTCACAAAAGGTCACCCCAAAGGTCACCAAAGGTCACCCCAAAGGTCGCCAAAGGTCACCCTAAAGGTCACCCCAAAGGTCACCAAAGGTCACCAAAGGTCACCAAAGGTCACCCCAAAAGTCACCAAAGGTCACCCCAAAGGTCACCAAAGGTCACCAAAGGTCACCAAAGGTCACCCCAAAGGTCACCAAAGGTCACCCCAAAGGTCACCAAAGGTCACCAAAGGTCACCCCAAAGGTCACCAAAGGTCACCAAAGGTCACCAAAGGTCACCAAAGGTCACCCCAAAGGTCACCAAAGGTCACCCCAAAGGTCACCAAAGGTCAACAAAGGTCACCAAAGGTCACCAAAGGTCACCCCAAAGGTTACCAAAGGTCACCCCAAAGGTCACCAAAGGTCACCAAAGGTCACCAAAGGTCACCCCAAAGGTCACCAAAGGTCACCAAAGGTCACCCCAAAGGTCACCAAAGGTCACCCTAAAGGTCACCAAAGGTCACCAAAGGTCACCAAAGGTCACCAAAAAGGTCACCAAAGGTCACCAAAGGTCACCAAAGGTCACCAAAGGTCACCCCAAAGGTCACTAAAGGTCACCCCAAAGGTCACCAAAGGTCACCAAACGTCACCAAAGGTCACCAAAGGTCACCCCAAAGGTCACCAAAGGTCACCCCAAAGGTCACCAAAGGTCACCAAAGGTCACCAAAGGTCACCCCAAAGGTCACCAAAGGTCACCCCAAAGGTCACCCCAAAGGTCACCCCAAAGGTCACCAAAGGTCACCAAAGGTCACCAAAGGTCACCCCAAAGGTCACCAAAGGTCACCCCAAAGGTCACCAAAGGTCACCAAAGGTCACCAAAAATCACCCCAAAGGTCACCAAAGGTCACCCCAAAGGTCACCAGAGGTCACCAAAGGTCACCAAAGGTCACCCCAAAGGTCACCAAAGGTCACCAAAGGTTACCAAAGGTCACCAAAGGTCACCCCAAAGGTCACCAAAGGTCACCAAAGGTTACCCCAAAGGTCACCAAAGGTCAACAAAGGTCACCAAAGGTCACCCCAAAGGTCACTAAAGGTCACCGCAAAGGTCACCAAAGGTCACCAAAGGTTACCAAAGGTCACCAAAGGTCACCCCAAAGGTCACCAAAGGTCACCAAAGGTTACCCCAAAGGTCACCAAAGGTCAACAAAGGTCACCAAAGGTCACCCCAAAGGTCACCAAAAGTCATCCCAAAGGTCACCAAAGGTCACCAAAGGTCACCAAAGGTCACCCCAAAAGTCACCAAAGGTCACCAAAGGTCACCAAAGGTCTCCCCAAAGGTCACCAAAGGTCACCCCAAAGGTCACCAAAGGTCACCAAAGGTCACCAAAGGTCACCCCAAAGGTCACCAAAGGTCACCAAAAGTCACCCCAAAGGTCACCCCAAAGGTCACCAAAGGTCACCCCAAAGGTCACCAAAGGTCACCCCAAAGGTCACCAAAGGTCACCAAAGGTCACCCCAAAGGTCACCCCAAAGGTCACCCCAAAGGTCACCAAAGGTCACCAAAGGTCACCAAAGGTCACCCCAAAGGTCACCAAAGGTCACCCCAAAGGTCACCAAAGGTCACCAAAGGTCACCCCAAAGGTCACTAAAGGTCACCCCAAAGGTCACCAAAGGTCACCAAAGGTCACCAAAGGTCACCAAAGGTCACCCCAAAGGTCACCAAAGGTCACCCCAAGGGTCACCAAAGGTCACCAAAGGTCACCCCAAAGGTCACCAAAGGTCACCCCAAAGGTCACCAAAGGTCACCCCAAAGGTCACCCCAAAGGTCACCAAAAGTCACCAAAGGTCACCAAAGGTCACCCCAAAGGTCACCAAAGGTCACCCCAAAGGTCACCAAAGGACACCCCAAAGGTCACCAAAGGTCACCCCAAAGGTCACCAAAGGTCACCAAAGGTCACCCCAAAGGTCACCAAAGGTCACCAAAGGTCACCAAAGGTCACCAAAGGTCACCCCAAAGGTCACCAAAGGTCACCAAAGATCACCCCAAAGGTCACCAAAGGTCACCCCAAAGGTTACCAAAGGTCACCAAAGGTCACCAAAGGTCACCCCAAGGTCACCAAAGGTCACCCCAAAGGTCACCAAAGGTCACCAAAGGTCACCAAAGGTCACCCCAAAGGTCACCAAAGGTCACCAAAGGTCACCTCAAAGGTCACCAAAGGTCACCCCAAAGGTCACCAAAGGTCACCAAAGGTCACAAAGGTCACCCCAAAGGTCACCAAAGGTCACCAAAGGTCACCAAAAATCACCCCAAAGGTCACTAAAGGTCACCCCAAAGGTCACCAAAGGTCACCAAAAATCACCAAAGGTCACCAAAGGTCACCTCAAAGGTCACCAAAGGTTACCCCAAAGGTCACCAAAGGTCACCAAAGGTCTCCCCAAAGGTCACCAAAGGTCACCAAAGGTCACCAAAGGTCACCAAAGGTAACCAAAAATCACCCCAAAGGTCACTAAAGGTCACCCCAAAGGTCACCAAAGGTCACCAAAAATCACCAAAGGTCACCAAAGGTCACCTCAAAGGTCACCAAAGGTTACCCCAAAGGTCACCAAAGGTCACCAAAGGTCACCCCAAAGGTCACCAAAGGTCACCCCAAAGGTCACCAAAGGTCACCAAAGGTCACCCCAAAGGTCACCAAAGGTCACCAAAAATCACCAAAGGTCACCAAAGGTCACCTCAAAGGTCACCAAAGGTTACCCCAAAGATCACCAAAGGTCACCAAAGGTCACCCCAAAGGTCACCAAAGGTCACCAAAGGTCTCCCCAAAGGTCACCAAAGGTCACCCCAACGGTCACCAAAGGTCACCAAAGGTCACCAAAGGTCACCCCAAAGGTCACCAAAGGTCACCAAAGGTCACCAAAGGTCACCAAAGGTCACCCCAAAGGTCACCAAAGGTCACCCCAAAGGTCACCAAAGGTCACCAAAGGTCACCCCAAAGGTCACCCCAAAGGTCACCCCAAAGGTCACCAAAGGTCACCAAAGGTCACCAAAGGTCACCCCAAAGGTCACCAAAGGTCACCCCAAAGGTCACCAAAGGTCACCAAAGGTCACCCCAAAGGTCACTAAAGGTCACCCCAAAGGTCACCAAAGGTCACCAAAGGTCACCAAAGGTCACCAAAGGTCACCCCAAAGGTCACCAAAATTCACCCCAAAGGTCACCAAAGGTCACCAAAGGTCACCCCAAAGGTCACCAAAGGTCACCCCAAAGGTCACCAAAGGTCACCCCAAAGGTCACCCCAAAGGTCACCAACGGTCACCAAAGGTCACCAAAGGTCACCCCAAAGGTCACCAAAGGTCACCCCAAAGGTCACCAAAGGTCACCAAAGGTCACCTAAGGTCACCCCAAAGGTCACCAAAGGTCACCCCAAAGGTCACCAAAGGTCACCAAAGGTCACCCCAAAGATCACCAAAGGTCACCAAAGGTCACCAAATTTCACCAAAGGGCCCCAAAGGTCACCTCAAAGGTCACCAAAGGTTACCCCAAAGGTCACCAAAGGTCACCAAAGGTCACCCCAAAGGTCACCAAAGGTCACCAAAGGTCACCCCAAAGATCACCAAAGGTCACCAAAGGTCACCAAAAATTACCAAAGGGCCCCAAAGGTCACCTCAAAGGTCACCAAAGGTTACCCCAAAGGTCACCAAAGGTCACCAAAGGTCACCCCAAAGGTCACCAAAGGTCACCGCAAAGGTCACCAAAGGTCACCAAAGGTCACCAAAGGTCACCCCAAAGGTCACCAAAGGGTCACCCCAAAGGTCACCAAAGGTCACCAAAGGTCACCCCAAAGGTCACCAAAGGTCACCCCAAAGGTCACCAAAGGTCACCAAAGGTCACCAAAGGTCACCCCAAAGGTCACCAAAGGTCACCCCAAAGGTCACCAAAGGTCACCCCAAAGGTCACCCCAAAGGACACCAAAGGTCACCAAAGGTCACCAAAGGTCGCCCCAAAGGTCACCAAAGGTCACCCCAAAGGTCACCAAAGGTCACCAAAGGTCACCCCAAAGGTCACTAAAGGTCACCCCAAAGGTCACCAAAGGTCACCAAACGTCACCAAAGGTCACCAAAGGTCACCCCAAAGGTCACCAAAGGTCACCCCAAAGGTCACCAAAGGTCACCAAAGGTCACCCCAAAGGTCACCAAAGGTCACCCCAAAGGTCACCCCAAAGGTCACCCCAAAGGTCACCAAAGGTCTCCAAAGGTCACCAAAGGTCACCCCAAAGGTCACCAAAGGTCACCCCAAAGGTCACCAAAGGTCACCAAAGGTCACCAAAAATCACCCCAAAGGTCACCAAAGGTCACCCCAAAGGTCACCAGAGGTCACCAAAGGTCACCAAAGGTCACCCCAAAGGTCACCAAAGGTCACCAAAGGTTACCAAAGGTCACCAAAGGTCACCCCAAAGGTCACCAAAGGTCACCAAAGGTTACCCCAAAGGTCACCAAAGGTCAACAAAGGTCACCAAAGGTCACCCCAAAGGTCACTAAAGGTCACCGCAAAGGTCACCAAAGGTCACCAAAGGTCACCAAAGGTCACCAAAGGTCACCCCAAAGGTCACCAAAAGTCATCCCAAAGGTCACCAAAGGTCACCAAAGGTCACCAAAGGTCACCCCAAAAGTCACCAAAGGTCACCAAAGGTCACCAAAGGTCTCCCCAAAGGTCACCAAAGGTCACCCCAAAGGTCACCAAAGGTCACCAAAGGTCACCAAAGGTCACCCCAAAGGTCACCAAAGGTCACCAAAAGTCACCCCAAAGGTCACCCCAAAGGTCACCAAAGGTCACCCCAAAGGTCACCAAAGGTCACCCCAAAGGTCACCAAAGGTCACCAAAGGTCACCCCAAAGGTCACCCCAAAGGTCACCCCAAAGGTCACCAAAGGTCACCAAAGGTCACCAAAGGTCACCCCAAAGGTCACCAAAGGTCACCCCAAAGGTCACCAAAGGTCACCAAAGGTCACCCCAAAGGTCACTAAAGGTCACCCCAAAGGTCACCAAAGGTCACCAAAGGTCACCAAAGGTCACCAAAGGTCACCCCAAAGGTCACCAAAGGTCACCCCAAGGGTCACCAAAGGTCACCAAAGGTCACCCCAAAGGTCACCAAAGGTCACCCCAAAGGTCACCAAAGGTCACCCCAAAGGTCACCCCAAAGGTCACCAAAAGTCACCAAAGGCCACCAAAGGTCACCCCAAAGGTCACCAAATGTCACCCCAAAGGTCACCAAAGGACACCCCAAAGGTCACCAAAGGTCACCTCAAAGGTCACCAAAGGTCACCCCAAAGGTCACCAAAGGTCACCAAAGGTCACAAAGGTCACCCCAAAGGTCACCAAAGGTCACCAAAGGTCACCAAAAATCACCCCAAAGGTCACTAAAGGTCACCCCAAAGGTCACCAAAGGTCACCAAAAATCACCAAAGGTCACCAAAGGTCACCTCAAAGGTCACCAAAGGTTACCCCAAAGGTCACCAAAGGTCACCAAAGGTCACCCCAAAGGTCACCAAAGGTCACCCCAAAGGTCTCCCCAAAGGTCACCAAAGGTCACCAAAGGTCACCAAAGGTCACCAAAGGTAACCAAAAATCACCCCAAAGGTCACTAAAGGTCACCCCAAAGGTCACCAAAGGTCACCAAAAATCACCAAAGGTCACCAAAGGTCACCTCAAAGGTCACCAAAGGTTACCCCAAAGGTCACCAAAGGTCACCAAAGGTCACCCCAAAGGTCACCAAAGGTCACCCCAAAGGTCACCAAAGGTCACCAAAGGTCACCCCAAAGGTCACCAAAGGTCACCAAAAATCACCAAAGGTCACCAAAGGTCACCTCAAAGGTCACCAAAGGTTACCCCAAAGGTCACCAAAGGTCACCAAAGGTCACCCCAAAGGTCACCAAAGGTCACCAAAGGTCACCCCAAAGGTCACCAAAGGTCACCAAAGGTCTCCCCAAAGGTCACCAAAGGTCACCCCAACGGTCACCAAAGGTCACCAAAGGTCACCAAAGGTCACCCCAAAGGTCACCAAAGGTCACCAAAGGTCACCAAAGGTCACCAAAGGTCACCCCAAAGGTCACCAAAGGTCACCCCAAAGGTCACCAAAGGTCACCAAAGGTCACCCCAAAGGTCACCCCAAAGGTCACCCCAAAGGTCACCAAAGGTCACCAAAGGTCACCAAAGGTCACCCCAAAGGTCACCAAAGGTCACCCCAAAGGTCACCAAAGGTCACCCCAAAGGTCACCAAAGGTCACCCCAAAGGTCACCAAAGGTCACCAAAGGTCACCCCAAAGGTCACCAAAGGTCACCAAAAATCACCAAAGGTCACCAAAGGTCACCTCAAAGGTCACCAAAGGTTACCCCAAAGGTCACCAAAGGTCACCAAAGGTCACCCCAAAGGTCACCAAAGGTCACCAAAGGTCTCCCCAAAGGTCACCAAAGGTCACCCCAACGGTCACCAAAGGTCACCAAAGGTCACCAAAGGTCACCCCAAAGGTCACCAAAGGTCACCAAAGGTCACCAAAGGTCACCAAAGGTCACCCCAAAGGTCACCAAAGGTCACCCCAAAGGTCACCAAAGGTCACCAAAGGTCACCCCAAAGGTCACCCCAAAGGTCACCCCAAAGGTCACCAAAGGTCACCAAAGGTCACCAAAGGTCACCCCAAAGGTCACCAAAGGTCACCCCAAAGGTCACCAAAGGTCACCAAAGGTCACCCCAAAGGTCACTAAAGGTCACCCCAAAGGTCACCAAAGGTCACCAAAGGTCACCAAAGGTCACCAAAGGTCACCCCAAAGGTCACCAAAATTCACCCCAAAGGTCACCAAAGGTCACCCCAAAGGTCACCAAAGGTCACCCCAAAGGTCACCCCAAAGGTCACCAACGGTCACCAAAGGTCACCAAAGGTCACCCCAAAGGTCACCAAAGGTCACCCCAAAGGTCACCAAAGGTCACCAAAGGTCACCTAAGGTCACCCCAAAGGTCACCAAAGGTCACCCCAAAGGTCACCAAAGGTCACCAAAGGTCACCCCAAAGATCACCAAAGGTCACCAAAGGTCACCAAATTTCACCAAAGGGCCCCAAAGGTCACCTCAAAGGTCACCAAAGGTTACCCCAAAGGTCACCAAAGGTCACCAAAGGTCACCCCAAAGGTCACCAAAGGTCACCAAAGGTCACCCCAAAGATCACCAAAGGTCACCAAAGGTCACCAAAAATCACCAAAGGGCCCCAAAGGTCACCTCAAAGGTCACCAAAGGTTACCCCAAAGGTCACCAAAGGTCACCAAAGGTCACCCCAAAGGTCACCAAAGGTCACCGCAAAGGTCACCAAAGGTCACCAAAGGTCACCAAAGGTCACCCCAAAGGTCACCAAAGGGTCACCCCAAAGGTCACCAAAGGTCACCAAAGGTCACCCCAAAGGTCACCAAAGGTCACCCCAAAGGTCACCAAAGGTCACCAAAGGTCACCAAAGGTCACCCCAAAGGTCACCAAAGGTCACCCCAAAGGTCACCAAAGGTCACCCCAAAGGTCACCCCAAAGGACACCAAAGGTCACCAAAGGTCACCAAAGGTCGCCCCAAAGGTCACCAAAGGTCACCCCAAAGGTCACCAAAGGTCACCAAAGGTCACCCCAAAGGTCACCAAAGGTCACCCCAAAGGTCACCAAAGGTCACCAAAGGTCACCAAAGGTCACCCCAAAGGTCACCAAAGGTCACCCCAAAGGTCACCAAAGGTCACCCCAACGGTCACCAAAGGTCACCAAAGGTCACCAAAGGTCACCAAAGGTCACCAAACGTCACCAAAGGTCACCCCAAAGGTCACCAAAGGTCACCCCAAAGGTCACTAAAGGTCACCAAAGGTCACCAAAGGTCACCAAAGGTCACCAAAGGTCGCCAAAGGTCACCCCAAAGGTCACCAAAGGTCACCAAAGGTCACCAAAGGTCACCAAAGGTCACCCCAAAGGTCACCAAAGGTCACCCCAAAGGTCACCAAAGGTCACCAAAGGTCACCAAAGGTCACCAATGGTCACCAAAGGTCACCCCAAAGGTCACCAAAGGTCACCCCAAAGGTCACCCCAAAGGTCACCAAAGGTTACCAAAGGTCACCAAAGGTCACCCCAAAGGTCACCAAAGGTCACCAAAGGTTACCCCAAAGGTCACCAAAGGTCACCAAAGGTTACCAAAGGTCACCCCAAAGGTCACTAAAGGTCACCAAAGGTCACCAAAGGTAACCAAAGGTCACCCTAAAGGTCACCAAAGGTCACCCCAAAGGTCACCAAAGGTCACCAAAGGTCACCCCAAAGGTCACCAAAGGTCACCCCAAAGGTCACCAAAGGTCACCAAAAGTCGCCAAAGGTCACCCCAAAGGTCACCAAAGGTCACCCCAAAGGTCACCAAAGGTCACCAAAGGTCACCAAAGGTCACCCCAAAGGTCACCAAAAGTCACCAAAGGTCACCAAAGGTCACCAAAGGTCACCCCAAAGGTCACCAAAGGTCACCCCAAAGGTCACCAAAGGTCACCAAAGGTCACCAAAGGTTACCAAAGGTCACCCCAAAGGTCACCAAAGGTCACCCCAAAGGTCACCAAAGGTCACCAAAGGTCACCAAAGGTCACCCCAAAGGTCACCAAAGGTCACCAAAGGTCACCAAAGGTCACCCCAAAGGTCACTAAAGGTCACCCCAAAGTTCACCAAAGGTCACCAAAGGTCACCAAAGGTCACCAAAGGTCACCCCAAAGGTCACCAAAGGTCACCCCAAAGGTCACCAAAGGTCACCAAAGGTCACCCCAAAGGTCACCAAAGGTCACCAAAGGTCACCCCAAAGGTCACCAAAGGTCACCCCAAAGGTCACCAAAGGTCACCAAAGGTCACCAAAGGTCACCCCAAAGGTCACCAAAGGTCACCCCAAAGGTCACCAAAGGTCACCCCAAAGGTCACCAAAGGTCACCAAAGGTCACCAAAGGTCACCCCAAAGGTCACCAAAGGTCACCCCAAAGGTCACCAAAGGTCACCAAAGGTCACCCCAAAGGTCACCAAAGGTCACCCCAAAGGTCACCCCAAAGGTCACCAAAGGTCACCCCAAAGGTCACCAAAGGTCACCCCAAAGGTCACCAAAGGTCACCAAAGGTCACCAAAGGTCACCCCAAAGGTCACCAAAGGTCACCCCAAAGGTCACCAAAGGTCACCAAAGGTCACCCCAAAGGTCACCAAAGGTCACCAAAGGTCACCAAAGGTCACCCCAAAGGTCACCAAAGGTCACCCCAAAGGTCACCCCAAAGGTCACCAAAGGTCACCCCAAAGGTCACCAAAGGTCACCCCAAAGGTCACCAAAGGTCACCAAAGGTCACCAAAGGTCACCAAAGGTCACCAAAGGTCACCCCAAAGGTCACCAAAGGTCACCCCAAAGGTCACCAAAGGTCACCAAAGGTCACCCCAAAGGTCACCAAAGGTCACCAAAGGTCACCAAAGGTCACCCCAAAGGTCACCAAAGGTCACCCCAAAGGTCACCAAAGGTCAACAAAGGTCACCAAAGGTCACCAAAGGTCACCAAAGGTTACCCCAAAGGTCACCAAAGGTCACCAAAGGTCACCCCAAAGGTCACCAAAGGTCACCCTAAAGGTCACCAATGGTCACCAAAGGTCACCAAAGATCACCAAATGGTCACCAAAGGTCACCAAAGGTCACCAAAGGTCACCAAAGGTCACTAAAGGTCACCCCAAAGGTCACCAAAGGTCACCAAACGTCACCAAAGGTCACCAAAGGTCACCCCAAAGGTCACCAAAGGTCACCCCAAAGGTCACCAAAGGTCACCCCAAAGGTCACCAAAGGGCACCCCAAAGGTCACCAAAGGTCACCCCAAAGGTCACCCCAAAGGTCACCAAAGGTCACCAAAGGTCACCAAAAGTCACCCCAAAGGTCACCAAAGGTCACCCCAAAGGTCACCAAAGGTCACCAAAGGTCACCAAAAGTCACCCCAAAGGTCACCAAAGGTCACCCCAAAGGTCACCAAAGGTCACCAAAGGTCACCAAAGGTCACCCCAAAGGTCACCAAAGGTCACCAAAGGTTACCAAAGGTCACCAAAGGTCACCCCAAAGGTCACCAAAGGTCACCCCAAATGTCACCAAAGGTCACCAAAGGTCACCAAAGGTCACCAAAGGTCACCCCAAAAGTCACTAAAGGTCACCGCAAAGGTCACCAAAGGTCACCAAAGGTCACCAAAGGTCACCCCAAAGGTCACCAAAAGTCATCCCAAAGGTCACCAAAGGTCACCAAAGGTCACCAAAGGTCACCCCAAAGGTCACCAAAGGTCACCAAAGGTCACCAAAGGTCTCCCCAAAGGTCACCAAAGGTCACCCCAAAGGTCACCAAAGGTCACCAAAGGTCACCAAAGGTCTCCCCAAAGGTCACCAAAGGTCACCAAAGGTCACCAAAGGTCACCAAAGGTCCCCAAAGGTCACCCCAAAGGTCACCAAAGGTCACCCCAAAGGTCACCAAAGGTCACCAAAGGTCACCAAAGGTCACCCCAAAGGTCACCAAAGGTCACCAAAGGTCACCAAAGGTCACCCCAAAGGTCACCAAAGGTCACCAAAGGTCACCCCAAAGGTCACTAAAGGTCACCGCAAAGGTCACCAAAGGTCACCAAAGGTCACCAAAGGTCACCAAAGGTCACCAAAGGTCACCAAAGGTCACCAAAGGTCACCCCAAAGGTCACCAAAGGTCACCCCAAGGGTCACCAAAGGTCACCAAAGGTCACCCCAAAGGTCACCAAAGGTCACCCCAAAGGTCACCAAAGGTCACCCCAAAGGTCACCCCAAAGGTCACCAAAGGTCACCAAAGGCCACCAAAGGTCACCCCAAAGGTCACCAACGGTCACCCCAAAGGTCACCAAAGGACACCCCAAAGGTCACCAAAGGTCACCCCAAAGGTCACCAAAGGTCACCAAAGGTCACCCCAAAGGTCACCAAAGGTCACCAAAGGTCACCAAAGGTCACCAAAGGTCACCCCAAAGGTCACCAAAGGTCACCAAAGATCACCCCAAAGGTCACCAAAGGTCACCCCAAAGGTTACCAAAGGTCACCAAAGGTCACCAAAGGTCACCCCAAGGTCACCAAAGGTCACCCCAAAGGTCACCAAAGGTCACCAAAGGTCACCAAAGGTCACCCCAAAGGTCACCAAAGGTCACCAAAGGTCACCTCAAAGGTCACCAAAGGTCACCCCAAAGGTCACCAAAGGTCACCAAAGGTCACAAAGGTCACCCCAAAGGTCACCAAAGGTCACCAAAGGTCACCAAAGGTCACCAAAAATCACCCCAAAGGTCACTAAAGGTCACCCCAAAGGTCACCAAAGGTCACCAAAAATCACCAAAGGTCACCAAAGGTCACCTCAAAGGTCACCAAAGGTTACCCCAAAGGTCACCAAAGGTCACCAAAGGTCACCCCAAAGGTCACCAAAGGTCACCCCAAAGGTCTCCCCAAAGGTCACCAAAGGTCACCAAAGGTCACCAAAGGTAACCAAAAATCACCCCAAAGGTCACTAAAGGTCACCCCAAAGGTCACCAAAGGTCACCAAAAATCACCAAAGGTCACCAAAGGTCACCTCAAAGGTCACCAAAGGTTACCCCAAAGGTCACCAAAGGTCACCAAAGGTCATCCCAAAGGTCACCAAAGGTCACCCCAAAGGTCACCAAAGGTCACCAAAGGTCACCAAAGGTCACCCCAAAGGTCACCAAAGGTCACCAAAAATCACCAAAGGTCACCAAAGGTCACCTCAAAGGTCACCAAAGGTTACCCCAAAGGTCACCAAAGGTCACCAAAGGTCACCCCAAAGGTCACCAAAGGTCACCAAAGGTCTCCCCAAAGGTCACCAAAGGTCACCCCAACGGTCACCAAAGGTCACCAAAGGTCACCAAAGGTCACCCCAAAGGTCACCAAAGGTCACCAAAGGTCACCAAAGGTCACCAAAGGTCGCCCCAAAGGTCACCAAAGGTCACCCCAAAGGTCACCAAAGGTCACCAAAGGTCACCCCAAAGGTCACCCCAAAGGTCACCCCAAAGGTCACCAAAGGTCACCAAAGGTCACCAAAGGTCACCAAAGGTCACCAAAGGTCACCCCAAAGGTCACCAAAGGTCACCCCAAAGGTCACCAAAGGTCACCAAAGGTCACTTCAAAGGTCACTAAAGGTCACCCCAAAGGTCACCAAAGGTCACCAAAGGTCACCAAAGGTCACCAAAGGTCACCCCAAAGGTCACCAAAATTCACCCCAAAGGTCACCAAAGGTCACCAAAGGTCACCCCAAAGGTCACCAAAGGTCACCCCAAAGGTCACCAAAGGTCACCCCAAAGGTCACCCCAAAGGTCACCAACGGTCACCAAAGGTCACCAAAGGTCACCCCAAAGGTCACCAAAGGTCACCCCAAAGGTCACCAAAGGTCACCAAAGGTCACCAAAGGTCACCCCAAAGGTCACCAAAGGTCACCCCAAAGGTCACCAAAGGTCACCAAAGGTCACCCCAAAGGTCACCAAAGGTCACCAAAGGTCACCAAATTTCACCAAAGGTCACCCCAAAGGTCACCAAAGGTCACCAAAAATCACCAAAGGGCCCCAAAGGTCACCTCAAAGGTCACCAAAGGTTACCCCAAAGGTCACCAAAGGTCACCAAAGGTCACCCCAAAGGTCACCAAAGGTCACCGCAAAGGTCACCAAAGGTCACCAAAGGTCACCAAAGGTCACCCCAAAGGTCACCAAAGGGTCACCCCAAAGGTCACCAAAGGTCACCAAAGGTCACCCCAAAGGTCACCAAAGGTCACCCCAAAGGTCACCAAAGGTCACCAAAGGTCACCAAAGGTCACCCCAAAGGTCACCAAAGGTCACCCCAAAGGTCACCAAAGGTCACCCCAAAGGTCACCCCAAAGGACACCAAAGGTCACCAAAGGTCACCAAAGGTCGCCCCAAAGGTCACCAAAGGTCACCCCAAAGGTCACCAAAGGTCACCAAAGGTCACCCCAAAGGTCACCAAAGGTCACCCCAAAGGTCACCAAAGGTCACCAAAGGTCACCAAAGGTCACCCCAAAGGTCACCAAAGGTCACCCCAAAGGTCACCAAAGGTCACCCCAAAGGTCACCAAAGGTCACCAAAGGTCACCAAAGGTCACCAAAGGTCACCAAAGGTCACCCCAAAGGTCACCAAAGGTCACCCCAAAGGTCACCAAAGGTCACCAAAGGTCACCAAAGGTCACCAAAGGTCACCAAAGGTCACCAAAGGTCACCCCAATGGTCACCAAAGGTCACCAAAGGTCACCAAAGGTCACCAAAGGTCATCTCAAAGGTCACCAAAGGTCACCCCAAAGGTCACCAAAGGTCACCAAAGGTCACCAAAGGTCACCAAAGGTCACCAAAGGTCACCCCAAAGGTCACCAAAGGTCACCCCAAAGGTCACCCCAAAGGTCACCAAAGGTTACCAAAGGTCACCAAAGGTCACCCCAAAGGTCACCAAAGGTCACCAAAGGTTACCCCAAAGGTCACCAAAGGTCACCAAAGGTTACCAAAGGTCACCCCAAAGGTCACTAAAGGTCACCAAAGGTCACCAAAGGTAACCAAAGGTCACCCTAAAGGTCACCAAAGGTCACCCCAAAGGTCACCAAAGGTCACCAAAGGTCACCCCAAAGGTCACCAAAGGTCACCCCAAAGGTCACCAAAGGTCACCAAAAGTCGCCAAAGGTCACCCCAAAGGTCACCAAAGGTCACCCCAAAGGTCACCAAAGGTCACCAAAGGTCACCAAAGGTCACCCCAAAGGTCACCAAAAGTCACCAAAGGTCACCAAAGGTCACCAAAGGTCACCCCAAAGGTCACCAAAGGTCACCCCAAAGGTCACCAAAGGTCACCAAAGGTCACCAAAGGTTACCAAAGGTCACCCCAAAGGTCACCAAAGGTCACCCCAAAGGTCACCAAAGGTCACCAAAGGTCACCAAAGGTCACCCCAAAGGTCACCAAAGGTCACCAAAGGTCACCAAAGGTCACCCCAAAGGTCACTAAAGGTCACCCCATAGTTCACCAAAGGTCACCAAAGGTCACCAAAGGTCACCAAAGGTCACCCCAAAGGTCACCAAAGGTCACTCCAAAGGTCACCAAAGGTCACCAAAGGTCACCCCAAAGGTCACCAAAGGTCACCAAAGGTCACCCCAAAGGTCACCAAAGGTCACCCCAAAGGTCACCAAAGGTCACCAAAGGTCACCAAAGGTCACCCCAAAGGTCACCAAAGGTCACCCCAAAGGTCACCAAAGGTCACCCCAAAGGTCACCAAAGGTCACCAAAGGTCACCAAAGGTCACCCCAAAGGTCACCAAAGGTCACCCCAAAGGTCACCAAAGGTCACCAAAGGTCACCCCAAAGGTCACCAAAGGTCACCCCAAAGGTCACCCCAAAGGTCACCAAAGGTCACCCCAAAGGTCACCAAAGGTCACCCCAAAGGTCACCAAAGGTCACCAAAGGTCACCAAAGGTCACCCCAAAGGTCACCAAAGGTCACCCCAAAGGTCACCAAAGGTCACCAAAGGTCACCCCAAAGGTCACCAAAGGTCACCAAAGGTCACCAAAGGTCACCCCAAAGGTCACCAAAGGTCACCCCAAAGGTCACCCCAAAGGTCACCAAAGGTCACCCCAAAGGTCACCAAAGGTCACCCCAAAGGTCACCAAAGGTCACCAAAGGTCACCAAAGGTCACCCCAAAGGTCACCAAAGGTCACCCCAAAGGTCACCAAAGGTCACCAAAGGTCACCCCAAAGGTCACCAAAGGTCACCAAAGGTCACCAAAGGTCACCCCAAAGGTCACCAAAGGTCACCCCAAAGGTCACCAAAGGTCAACAAAGGTCACCAAAGGTCACCAAAGGTCACCAAAGGTTACCCCAAAGGTCACCAAAGGTCACCAAAGGTCACCCCAAAGGTCACCAAAGGTCACCCTAAAGGTCACCAATGGTCACCAAAGGTCACCAAAGATCACCAAAAAGGTCACCAAAGGTCACCAAAGGTCACCAAAGGTCACCAAAGGTCACTAAAGGTCACCCCAAAGGTCACCAAAGGTCACCAAACGTCACCAAAGGTCACCAAAGGTCACCCCAAAGGTCACCAAAGGTCACCCCAAAGGTCACCAAAGGTCACCCCAAAGGTCACCAAAGGGCACCCCCAAAGGTCACCAAAGGTCACCCCAAAGGTCACCCCAAAGGTCACCAAAGGTCACCAAAGGTCACCAAAAGTCACCCCAAAGGTCACCAAAGGTCACCCCAAAGGTCACCAAAGGTCACCAAAGGTCACCAAAAGTCACCCCAAAGGTCACCAAAGGTCACCCCAAAGGTCACCAAAGGTCACCAAAGGTCACCAAAGGTCACCCCAAAGGTCACCAAAGGTCACCAAAGGTTACCAAAGGTCACCAAAGGTCACCCCAAAGGTCACCAAAGGTCACCCCAAAGGTCACCAAAGGTCACCAAAGGTCACCAAAGGTCACCAAAGGTCACCCCAAAGGTCACTAAAGGTCACCGCAAAGGTCACCAAAGGTCACCAAAGGTCACCAAAGGTCACCCCAAAGGTCACCAAAAGTCATCCCAAAGGTCACCAAAGGTCACCAAAGGTCACCAAAGGTCACCCAAAGGTCACCAAAGGTCACCAAAGGTCACCAAAGGTCTCCCCAAAGGTCACCAAAGGTCACCCCAAAGGTCACCAAAGGTCACCAAAGGTCACCAAAGGTCACCCCAAAGGTCACCAAAGGTCACCAAAGGTCACCAAAGGTCACCAAAGGTCCCCAAAGGTCACCCCAAAGGTCACCAAAGGTCACCCCAAAGGTCACCAAAGGTCACCAAAGGTCACCAAAGGTCACCAAAGGTCACCCCAAAGGTCACCAAAGGTCACCAAAGGTCACCAAAGGTCACCCCAAAGGTTACCAAAGGTCACCAAAGGTCACCCCAAAGGTCACTAAAGGTCACCGCAAAGGTCACCAAAGGTCACCAAAGGTCACCAAAGGTCACCAAAGGTCACCAAAGGTTACCAAAGGTCACCAAAGGTCACCAAAAGTCACCCCAAAGTTCACCAAAGGTCACCAAAGGTCACCCCAAAAGTCACCAAAGGTCACCCCAAAGGTCACCAAAGGTCACCAAAGGTCACCAAAGGTCACCCCAAAGGTCACCAAAGGTCACCCCAAAGGTCACCAAAGGTCACCAAAGGTCACCAAGGTCACCAAAGGTCACCCCAAAGGTCACCAAAAGTCATCCCAAAGGTCACCAAAGGTCACCAAAGGTCACCAAAGGTCACCCCAAAGGTCACCAAAGGTCACCAAAGGTCACCAAAGGTCTCCCAAAGGTCACCAAAGGTCACCCCAAAGGTCACCAAAGGTCACCAAAGGTCACCAAAGGTCACCCAAAGGTCACCAAAGGTCACCAAAGGTCGCCAAAGGTCACCAAAGGTCACCCCAAAGGTCACCAAAGGTCACCCCAAAGGTTACCAAAGGTCACCAAAGGTCACCAAAGGTCACCCCAAAGGTCACCAAAGGTCACCAAAGGTCACCCCAAAGGTCACCAAAGGTCACCAAAGGTCACAAAGGTCACCCCAAAGGTCACCAAAGGTCACCAAAGGTCACCAAAGGTCACCAAAAATCACCCCAAAGGTCACTAAAGGTCACCCCAAAGGTCACCAAAGGTCACCAAAAATCACCAAAGGTCACCAAAGGTCACCTCAAAGGTCACCAAAGGTTACCCCAAAGGTCACCAAAGGTCACCAAAGGTCACCCCAAAGGTCACCAAAGGTCACCCCAAAGGTCTCCCCAAAGGTCACCAAAGGTCACCAAAGGTCACCAAAGGTCACCAAAGGTAACCAAAAATCACCCCAAAGGTCACTAAAGGTCACCCCAAAGTTCACCAAAGGTCACCAAAAATCACCAAAGGTCACCAAAGGTCACCTCAAAGGTCACCAAAGGTTACCCCAAAGGTCACCAAAGGTCACCAAAGGTCATCCCAAAGGTCACCAAAGGTCACCCCAAAGGTCACCAAAGGTCACCAAAGGTCACCAAAGGTCACCCCAAAGGTCACCAAAGGTCACCAAAAATCACCAAAGGTCACCAAAGGTCACCTCAAAGGTCACCAAAGGTTACCCCAAAGGTCACCAAAGGTCACCAAAGGTCACCCCAAAGGTCACCAAAGGTCACCAAAGGTCTCCCCAAAGGTCACCAAAGGTCACCCCAACGGTCACCAAAGGTCACCAAAGGTCACCAAAGGTCACCCCAAAGGTCACCAAAGGTCACCAAAGGTCACCAAAGGTCACCAAAGGTCACCCAAAGGTCACCAAAGGTCACCCCAAAGGTCACCAAAGGTCACCAAAGGTCACCCCAAAGGTCACCCCAAAGGTCACCCCAAAGGTCACCAAAGGTCACCAAAGGTCACCAAAGGTCACCCCAAAGGTCACCAAAGGTCACCCCAAAGGTCACCAAAGGTCACCAAAGGTCACCCCAAAGGTCACTAAAGGTCACCCCAAAGGTCACCAAAGGTCACCAAAGGTCACCAAAGGTCACCAAAGGTCACCCCAAAGGTCACCAAAATTCACCCCAAAGGTCACCAAAGGTCACCAAAGGTCACCCCAAAGGTCACCAAAGGTCACCCCAAAGGTCACCAAAGGTCACCCCAAAGGTCACCCCAAAGGTCACCAACGGTCACCAAAGGTCACCAAAGGTCACCCCAAAGGTCACCAAAGGTCACCCCAAAGGTCACCAAAGGTCACCAAAGGTCACCAAAGGTCACCCCAAAGGTCACCAAAGGTCACCCCAAAGGTCACCAAAGGTCACCAAAGGTCACCCCAAAGGTCACCAAAGGTCACCAAAGGTCACCAAATTTCACCAAAGGTCACCCCAAAGGTCACCAAAGGTCACCAAAAATCACCAAAGGGCCCCAAAGGTCACCTCAAAGGTCACCAAAGGTTACCCCAAAGGTCACCAAAGGTCACCAAAGGTCACCCCAAAGGTCACCAAAGGTCACCGCAAAGGTCACCAAAGGTCACCAAAGGTCACCAAAGGTCACCCCAAAGGTCACCAAACGGTCACCCCAAAGGTCACCAAAGGTCACCAAAGGTCACCCCAAAGGTCACCAAAGGTCACCCCAAAGGTCACCAAAGGTCACCAAAGGTCACCAAAGGTCACCCCAAAGGTCACCAAAGGTCACCCCAAAGGTCACCAAAGGTCACCCCAAAGGTCACCCCAAAGGACACCAAAGGTCACCAAAGGTCACCAAAGGTCGCCCCAAAGGTCACCAAAGGTCACCCCAAAGGTCACCAAAGGTCACCAAAGGTCACCCCAAAGGTCACCAAAGGTCACCCCAAAGGTCACCAAAGGTCACCAAGGGTCACCAAAGGTCACCCCAAAGGTCACCAAAGGTCACCCCAAAGGTCACCAAAGGTCACCCAAAGGTCACCAAAGGTCACCAAAGGTCACCAAAGGTCACCAAAGGTCACCAAAGGTCACCCCAAAGGTCACCAAAGGTCACCCCAAAGGTCACCAAAGGTCACCAAAGGTCACCAAAGGTCACCAAAGGTCACCAAAGGTCACCAAAGGTCACCCCAATGGTCACCAAAGGTCACCAAAGGTCACCAAAGGTCACCAAAGGTCACCCCAAAGGTCACCAAAGGTCACCCCAAAGGTCACCAAAGGTCACCAAAGGTCACCAAAGGTCACCAAAGGTCACCAAAGGTCACCCCAAAGGTCACCAAAGGTCACCCCAAAGGTCACCCCAAAGGTCACCAAAGGTTACCAAAGGTCACCAAAGGTCACCCCAAAGGTCACCAAAGGTCACCAAAGGTTACCCCAAAGGTCACCAAAGGTCACCAAAGGTTACCAAAGGTCACCCCAAAGGTCACTAAAGGTCACCAAAGGTCACCAAAGGTAACCAAAGGTCACCCTAAAGGTCACCAAAGGTCACCCCAAAGGTCACCAAAGGTCACCAAAGGTCACCCCAAAGGTCACCAAAGGTCACCCCAAAGGTCACCAAAGGTCACCAAAAGTCGCCAAAGGTCACCCCAAAGGTCACCAAAGGTCACCCCAAAGGTCACCAAAGGTCACAAAGGTCACCAAAGGTCACCCCAAAGGTCACCAAAAGTCACCAAAGGTCACCAAAGGTCACCAAAGGTCACCCCAAAGGTCACCAAAGGTCACCCCAAAGGTCACCAAAGGTCACCAAAGGTCACCAAAGGTTACCAAAGGTCACCCCAAAGGTCACCAAAGGTCACCCCAAAGGTCACCAAAGGTCACCAAAGGTCACCACCAAAGGTTACCCCAAAGGTCACCAAAGGTCACCAAAGGTCACCCCAAAGGTCACCAAAGGTCACCAAAGGTCTCCCCAAAGGTCACCAAAGGTTACCCCAACGGTCACCAAAGGTCACCCAAGGTCACCAAAGGTCACCCCAAAGGTCACCAAAGGTCACCAAAGGTCACCAAAGGTCACCAAAGGTCACCAAAGGTCACCCCAAAGGTCACCAAAGGTCACCCCAAAGGTCACCAAAGGTCACCAAAGGTCACCCCAAAGGTCACCCCAAAGGTCACCCCAAAGGTCACCAAAGGTCACCAAAGGTCACCAAAGGTCACCCCAAAGGTCACCAAAGGTCACCCCAAAGGTCACCAAAGGTCACCAAAGGTCACCCCAAAGGTCACTAAAGGTCACCCCACAGGTCACCAAAGGTCACCAAAGGTCACCAAAGGTCACCAAAGGTCACCAAAGGTCACCCCAAAGGTCACCAAAGGTCATCCCAAAGGTCACCAAAGGTTACCAAAGGTCACCCCAAAGGTCACCAAAGGTCACCCCAAAGATCACCAAAGGTCACCAAAGGTCACCAAAGGTCACCCCAAAGGTCACCAAAGGTCACCAAAGGTCACCAAAGGTCACCAAAATTCACCCCAAAGGTCACCAAAGGTCACCCCAAAGGTCAGCAAAGGTCACCAAAGGTCACCAAAGGTCACCAAAGGTCACCAAAGGTCACCCCAAAGGTCACCAAAGGTCACCCCAAAGGTCACCCCAAAGGTCACCAAAGGTTACCAAAGGTCACCAAAGGTCACCCCAAAGGTCACCAAAGGTCACCAAAGGTCACCCCAAAGGTCACCAAAGGTCACCAAAGGTTACCAAAGGTCACCCCAAAGGTCACTAAAGGTCACCAAAGGTCACCAAAGGTAACCAAAGGTCACCCCAAAGGTCACCAAAGGTCACCCCAAAGGTCACCAAAGGTCACCAAAGGTCACCCCAAAGGTCACCAAAGGTCACCCCAAAGGTCACCAAAGGTCACCAAAGGTCACCCCAAAGGTCACCAAAGGTCACCCCAAAGGTCACCAAAGGTCACCAAAGGTCACCAAAGGTCACCCCAAAGGTCACCAAAAGTCACCAAAGGTCACCAAAGGTCACCAAAGGTCACCCCAAAGGTCACCAAAGGTCACCCCAAAGGTCACCAAAGGTCACCAAAGGTCACCAAAGGTCACCCCAAAGGTCACCAAAGGTCACCAAAGGTTACCAAAGGTCACCAAAGGTCACCCCAAAGGTCACCAAAGGTCACCAAAGGTCACCCCAAAGGTCACCAAAGGTCACCAAAGGTTACCAAAGGTCACCAAAGGTCACCCCAAAGGTCACCAAAGGTCACCAAAGGTCACCCCAAAGGTCACCAAAGGTCAACAAAGGTCACCAAAGGTCACCCCAAAGGTCACTAAAGGTCACCGCAAAGGTCACCAAAGGTCACCAAAGGTCACCAAAGGTCACCAAAGGTCACCCCAAAGGTCACCAAAAGTCATCCCAAAGGTCACCAAAGGTCACCAAAGGTCACCAAAGGTCACCCCAAAGGTCACCAAAGGTCACCAAAGGTCACCAAAGGTCTCCCCAAAGGTCACCAAAGGTCACCCCAAAGGTCACCAAAGGTCACCAAAGGTCACCAAAGGTCACCCCAAAGGTCACCAAAGGTCACCAAAGGTCACCCCAAAGGTCACCAAAGGTCACCCCAATGGTCACCAAAGGTCACCCCAAAGGTCACCAAAGGTCACCAAAGGTCACCCCAAAGGTCACCCCAAAGGTCACCCCAAAGGTCACCAAAGGTCACCAAAGGTCACCAAAGGTCACCCCAAAGGTCACCAAAGGTCACCCCAAAGGTCACCAAAGGTCACCAAAGGTCACCCCAAAGGTCACTAAAGGTCACCCCAAAGGTCACCAAAGGTCACCAAAGGTCACCAAAGGTCACCAAAGGTCACCCCAAAGATCACCAAAGGTCACCCCAAGGGTCACCAAAGGTCACCAAAGGTCACCCCAAAGGTCACCAAAGGTCACCCCAAAGGTCACCAAAGGTCACCCCAAAGGTCACCCCAAAGGTCACCAAAGGTCACCAAAGGTCACCAAAGGTCACCCCAAAGGTCACCAAAGGTCACCCCAAAGGTCACCAAAGGTCACCAAAGGTCACCAAAGGTCACCAAAGGTCACCCCAAAGGTCACCAAAGGTCACCCCAAAGGTCACCAAAGGTCACCAAAGGTCACCCCAAAGGTCACCAAAGGTCACCCCAAAGGTCACCAAAGGTCACCAAAGGTCACCAAAGGTCACCAAAGGTCACCCCAAAGGTCACTAAAGGTCACCAAAGGTCTCCCCAAAGGTCACCAAAGGTCACCCCAAAGGTCACCAAAGGTCACCAAAGGTCACCAAAGGTCACCAAAGGTCACCCCAAAGGTCACCAAAGGTCACCCCAAAGGTCACCAAAGGTCACCCCAAAGGTCACCAAAGGTCACCACAAAGGTCACCAAAGGTCACCCCAAAGGTCACCCCAAAGGTCACCCCAAAGGTCACCAAAGGTCACCCAAAAGGTCACCAAAGGTCGCCAAAGGTCACCAAAGGTCACCCCAAAGGTCACCAAAGGTCACCAAAGGTCACCAAAGGTCACCAAAGGTCACCAAAGGTCACCCCAAAGGTCACCAAAGGTCACCAAAGGTCACCAAAGATCACCCCAAAGGTCACCAAAGGTCACCCCAAAGGTCACCAAAGGTCACCAAAGGTCACCAAAGGTCACCAAAGATCACCCCAAAGGTCACCAAAGGTCACCCCAAAGGTCACCAAAGGTCACCAAAGGTCACCAAAGGTCACCCCAAAGGTCACCAAAGGTCACCCCAAAGGTCACCAAAGGTCACCAAAGGTCACCCCAAAGGTCACCAAAGGTCACCAAAGGTCACCCCAAAGGTCACCAAAGGTCACCCCAAAGGTCACCAAAGGTCACCAAAGGTCACAAAGGTCACCCCAAAGGTCACCAAAGGTCACCAAAGGTAACCAAAGGTCACCAAAAATCACCCCAAAGGTCACTAAAGGTCACCCCAATGGTCACCAAAGGTCACCAAAAATCACCAAAGGTCACCAAAGGTCACCTCAAAGGTCACCAAAGGTTACCCCAAAGGCCACCAAAGGTCACCAAAGGTCACTATAAAGGTCACCAAAGCTCACCCCAAAGGTCACCAAAGGTCACCCCAAAGGTCACCAAAGGTCACCCCAAAGGTCACCAAAGGTCACCAAAGGTCACCAAAGGTCACCCCAAAGGTCACCAAAGGTTACCCCAAAGGTCACCAAAGGTCACCAAAGGTCACCCCAAAGGTCACCAAAGGTCACCCCAAAGGTCACCAAAGGTCACCAAAGGTCACCAAAGGTCACCCCAAAGGTCACCAAAGGTCACCCCAAAGGTCACCAAAGGTCACCCCAAAGGTCACCCCAAAGGTCACCCCAAAGGACACCAAAGGTCACCAAAGGACAATAAAGGTCACCCCAAACCTCACCAAAGGTCACCCCAAAGGTCACCCCAAAGGTCACCAAAGGTCACCAAAGGTCACCCCAAAGGTCACCAAAAGTCACCCCAAAGGTCACCAAAGGTCACCAAAGGTCACCAAAGGTCACCCCAAAGGTCACCAAAGGTCACCAAAGGTCACCAAAGGTCACCAAAGGTCACCCCAAAGGTCACCAAAGGTCACCCCAAAGGTCACCAAAGGTCACCCCAAAGGTCACCAAAGGTCACCCCAAAGGTCACCAAAGGTCACCAAAGGTCACCAAAGGTCACCCCAAAGGTCACCAAAGGTTACCCCAAAGGTCACCAAAGGTCACCAAAGGTCACCCCAAAGGTCACCAAAGGTCACCAAAGGTCACCCCAAAGGTCACCAAAGGTCACCCCAAAGGTCACCAAAGGTCACCCCAAAGGTCACCCCAAAGGTCACCCCAAAGGTCACCAAAGGTCACCCAAAAGGCCACCAAAGGTCGCCAAAGGTCACCAAAGGTCACCCCAAAGGTCACCAAAGGTCACCAAAGGTCACCAAAGGTCACCAAAGGTCACCAAAGGTCACCCCAAAGGTCACCAAAGGTCACCAAAGGTCACCAAAGGTCACCAAAGGTCACCCCAAAGGTCACCAAAGGTCACCCCAAAGGTCACCAAAGGTCACCAAAGGTCACCCCAAAGGTCACCAAAGGTCACCAAAGGTCACCCCAAAGGTCACCAAAGGTCACCCCAAAGGTCACCAAAGGTCACCAAAGGTCACAAAGGTCACCCCAAAGGTCACCAAAGGTCACCAAAGGTCACCAAAGGTCACCAAAAATCACCCCAAAGGTTACTAAAGGTCACCCCAAAGGTCACCAAAGGTCACCAAAAATCACCAAAGGTCACCAAAGGTCACCTCAAAGGTCACCAAAGGTTACCCCAAAGGCCACCAAAGGTCACCAAAGGTCACCCCAAAGGTCACCAAAGCTCACCAAAGGTCACCCCAAAGGTCACCAAAAGTCACCCCAAAGGTCACCAAAGGTCACCAAAGGTCACCAAAGGTCACCCCAAAGGTCACCAAAGGTCACCAAAGGTCACCAAAGGTCACCAAAGGTCACCCCAAAGGTCACCAAAGGTCACCCCAAAGGTCACCAAAGGTCACCAAAGGTCACCAAAGGTCACCAAAGGTCACCCCAAAGGTCACTAAAGGTCACCCCAAAGGTCACCAAAGGTCACCCAAGGTCACCAAAGGTCACCAAAGGTCACCCCAAAGGTCACCAAAGGTCATCCCAAAGGTCACCAAAGGTTACCAAAGGTCACCAAAGGTCACCCCAAAGGTCACCAAAGGTCACCAAAGGTCACCAAAGGTCACCCCAAAGGTCACCAAAGGTCACCAAAGGTCACCAAAGGTCACCAAAGGTCACCCCAAAGGTCACCAAAGGTCACCCCAAAGGTCACCAAAGGTCACCAAAGGTCACCAAAGGTCACCAAAGGTCACCAAAGGTCACCCCAAAGGTCACCAAAGGTCGCCCCAAAGGTCACCCCAAAGGTCACCAAAGGTTACCAAATGTCACCAAAGGTCACCCCAAAGGTCACCAAAGGTCACCAAAGGTCACCCCAAAGGTCACCAAAGGTCACCAAAGGTTACCAAAGGTCACCCCAAAGGTCACTAAAGGTCACCAAAGGTCACCAAAGGTAACCAAAGGTCACCCCAAAGGTCACCAAAGGTCACCCCAAAGGTCACCAAAGGTCACCAAAGGTCACCCCAAAGGTCACCAAAGGTCACCCCAAAGGTCACCAAAGGTCACCAAAGGTCACCCCAAAGGTCACCAAAGGTCACCCCAAAGGTCATCAAAGGTCACCATAGGTCACCAAAGGTCAACCCAAAGGTCACCAAAAGTCACCAAAGGTCACCAAAGGTCACCAAAGGTCACCCCAAAGGTCACCAAAAATCACCCCAAAGGTCACCAAAGGTCACCAAAGGTCACCAAAGGTCACCAAAGGTCACCCCAAAGGTCACCAAAGGTCACCCCAAAGGTCACCAAAGGTCACCAAAGGTAACCAAAGGTCACCAAAGGTCACCCCAAAGATCACCAAAGGTCACCCCAAGGGTCACCAAAGGTCACCAAAGGTCACCCCAAAGGTCACCAAAGGTCACCCCAAAGGTCACCAAAGGTCACCCCAAAGGTCACCCCAAAGGTCACCAAAGGTCACCAAAGGTCACCAAAGGTCACCCCAAAGGTCACCAAAGGTCACCCCAAAGGTCACCAAAGGTCACCAAAGGTCACCAAAGGTCACCAAAGGTCACCCCAAAGGTCACCAAAGGTCACCCCAAAGGTCACCAAAGGTCACCAAAGGTCACCCCAAAGGTCACCAAAGGTCACCCCAAAGGTCACCAAAGGTCACCAAAGGTCACCAAAGGTCACCAAAGGTCACCCCAAAGGTCACTAAAGGTCACCAAAGGTCTCCCCAAAGGTCACCAAAGGTCACCCCAAAGGTCACCAAAGGTCACCAAAGGTCACCAAAGGTCACCAAAGGTCACCCCAAAGGTCACCAAAGGTCACCCCAAAGGTCACCAAAGGTCACCCCAAAGGTCACCAAAGGTCACCACAAAGGTCACCAAAGGTCACCCCAAAGGTCACCCCAAAGGTCACCCCAAAGGTCACCAAAGGTCACCCAAAAGGTCACCAAAGGTCGCCAAAGGTCACCAAAGGTCACCCCAAAGGTCACCAAAGGTCACCAAAGGTCACCAAAGGTCACCAAAGGTCACCAAAGGTCACCCCAAAGGTCACCAAAGGTCACCAAAGGTCACCAAAGATCACCCCAAAGGTCACCAAAGGTCACCCCAAAGGTCACCAAAGGTCACCAAAGGTCACCAAAGGTCACCAAAGATCACCCCAAAGGTCACCAAAGGTCACCCCAAAGGTCACCAAAGGTCACCAAAGGTCACCAAAGGTCACCCCAAAGGTCACCAAAGGTCACCCCAAAGGTCACCAAGGGTCACCAAAGGTCACCCCAAAGGTCACCAAAGGTCACCAAAGGTCACCCCAAAGGTCACCAAAGGTCACCCCAAAGGTCACCAAAGGTCACCAAAGGTCACAAAGGTCACCCCAAAGGTCACCAAAGGTCACCAAAGGTAACCAAAGGTCACCAAAAATCACCCCAAAGGTCACTAAAGGTCACCCCAAAGGTCACCAAAGGTCACCAAAAATCACCAAAGGTCACCAAAGGTCACCTCAAAGGTCACCAAAGGTTACCCCAAAGGCCACCAAAGGTCACCAAAGGTCACTACAAAGGTCACCAAAGCTCACCCCAAAGGTCACCAAAGGTCACCCCAAAGGTCACCAAAGGTCACCCCAAAGGTCACCAAAGGTCACCAAAGGTCACCAAAGGTCACCCCAAAGGTCACCAAAGGTTACCCCAAAGGTCACCAAAGGTCACCAAAGGTCACCCCAAAGGTCACCAAAGGTCACCCCAAAGGTCACCAAAGGTCACCAAAGGTCACCAAAGGTCACCCCAAAGGTCACCAAAGGTCACCCCAAAGGTCACCAAAGGTCACCCCAAAGGTCACCCCAAAGGTCACCCCAAAGGACACCAAAGGTCACCAAAGGACAATAAAGGTCACCCCAAACCTCACCAAAGGTCACCCCAAAGGTCACCCCAAAGGTCACCAAAGGTCACCAAAGGTCACCCCAAAGGTCACCAAAAGTCACCCCAAAGGTCACCAAAGGTCACCAAAGGTCACCAAAGGTCACCCCAAAGGTCACCAAAGGTCACCAAAGGTCACCAAAGGTCACCAAAGGTCACCCCAAAGGTCACCAAAGGTCACCCCAAAGGTCACCAAAGGTCACCCCAAAGGTCACCAAAGGTCACCCCAAAGGTCACCAAAGGTCACCAAAGGTCACCAAAGGTCACCCCAAAGGTCACCAAAGGTTACCCCAAAGGTCACCAAAGGTCACCAAAGGTCACCCCAAAGGTCACCAAAGGTCACCAAAGGTCACCCCAAAGGTCACCAAAGGTCACCCCAAAGGTCACCAAAGGTCACCCCAAAGGTCACCCCAAAGGTCACCCCAAAGGTCACCAAAGGTCACCCAAAAGGCCACCAAAGGTCGCCAAAGGTCACCAAAGGTCACCCCAAAGGTCACCAAAGGTCACCAAAGGTCACCAAAGGTCACCAAAGGTCACCAAAGGTCACCCCAAAGGTCACCAAAGGTCACCAAAGGTCACCAAAGGTCACCAAAGGTCACCCCAAAGGTCACCAAAGGTCACCCCAAAGGTCACCAAAGGTCACCAAAGGTCACCCCAAAGGTCACCAAAGGTCACCAAAGGTCACCCCAAAGGTCACCAAAGGTCACCCCAAAGGTCACCAAAGGTCACCAAAGGTCACAAAGGTCACCCCAAAGGTCACCAAAGGTCACCAAAGGTCACCAAAGGTCACCAAAAATCACCCCAAAGGTTACTAAAGGTCACCCCAAAGGTCACCAAAGGTCACCAAAAATCACCAAAGGTCACCAAAGGTCACCTCAAAGGTCACCAAAGGTTACCCCAAAGGCCACCAAAGGTCACCAAAGGTCACCCCAAAGGTCACCAAAGCTCACCAAAGGTCACCCCAAAGGTCACCAAAAGTCACCCCAAAGGTCACCAAAGGTCACCAAAGGTCACCAAAGGTCACCCCAAAGGTCACCAAAGGTCACCAAAGGTCACCAAAGGTCACCAAAGGTCACCCCAAAGGTCACCAAAGGTCACCCCAAAGGTCACCAAAGGTCACCAAAGGTCACCAAAGGTCACCAAAGGTCACCCCAAAGGTCACTAAAGGTCACCCCAAAGGTCACCAAAGGTCACCAAAGGTCACCAAAGGTCACCAAAGGTCACCCCAAAGGTCACCAAAGGTCATCCCAAAGGTCACCAAAGGTTACCAAAGGTCACCAAAGGTCACCCCAAAGGTCACCAAAGGTCACCAAAGGTCACCAAAGGTCACCCCAAAGGTCACCAAAGGTCACCAAAGGTCACCAAAGGTCACCAAAGGTCACCCCAAAGGTCACCAAAGGTCACCCCAAAGGTCACCAAAGGTCACCAAAGGTCACCAAAGGTCACCAAAGGTCACCAAAGGTCACCCCAAAGGTCACCAAAGGTCACCCCAAAGGTCACCCCAAAGGTCACCAAAGGTTACCAAATGTCACCAAAGGTCACCCCAAAGGTCACCAAAGGTCACCAAAGGTCACCCCAAAGGTCACCAAAGGTCACCAAAGGTTACCAAAGGTCACCCCAAAGGTCACTAAAGGTCACCAAAGGTCACCAAAGGTAACCAAAGGTCACCCCAAAGGTCACCAAAGGTCACCCCAAAGGTCACCAAAGGTCACCAAAGGTCACCCCAAAGGTCACCAAAGGTCACCCCAAAGGTCACCAAAGGTCACCAAAGGTCACCCCAAAGGTCACCAAAGGTCACCCCAAAGGTCATCAAAGGTCACCATAGGTCACCAAAGGTCAACCCAAAGGTCACCAAAAGTCACCAAAGGTCACCAAAGGTCACCAAAGGTCACCCCAAAGGTCACCAAAAATCACCCCAAAGGTCACCAAAGGTCACCAAAGGTCACCAAAGGTCACCAAAGGTCACCCCAAAGGTCACCAAAGGTCACCCCAAAGGTCACCAAAGGTCACCAAAGGTAACCAAAGGTCACCCCAAAGGTCACCAAAGGTCACCAAAGGTCACCAAAGGTCACCAAAGGTCACCCCAAAGGTCACTAAAGGTCACCCCAAAGTTCACCAAAGGTCACCAAAGGTCACCAAAGGTCACCAAAGGTCACCCCAAAGGTCACCAAAGGTCACCCCAAAGGTCACCAAAGGTCACCAAAGGTCACCCCAAAGGTCACCAAAGGTCACCCCAAAGGTCACCAAAGGTCACCAAAGGTCACCAAAGGTCACCCCAAAGGTCACCAAAGGTCACCCCAAAGGTCACCAAAGGTCACCCCAAAGGTCACCAAAGGTCACCAAAGGTCACCAAAGGTCACCAAAGGTCACCCCAAAGGTCACCAAAGGTTACCCCAAAGGTCACCAAAGGTCACCAAAGGTCACCCCAAAGGTCACCAAAGGTCACCCCAAAGGTCACCAAAGGTCACCCCAAAGGTCACCCCAAAGGTCACCAAAGGTCACCAAAGGTCACCAAAGGTCACCCCAAAGGTCACCAAAGGTCACCCCAAAGGTCACCAAAGGTCACCAAAGGTCACCAAAGGTCACCCCAAAGGTCACCAAAGGTCACCCCAAAGGTCACCAAAGGTCACCAAAGGTCACCCCAAAGGTCACCAAAGGTCACCAAAGGTCACCAAAGGTCACCAAAGGTCACCCCAAAGGTCACCAAAGGTCAGCCCAAAGGTCACCAAAGGTCAACAAAGGTCACCAAAGGTCACCAAAGGTCACCCCAAAGGTTACCAAAGGTCACCCCAAAGGTCACCAAAGGTCACCAAAGGTCACCAAAGGTCACCCCAAAGGTCACCAAAGATCACCAAAGGTCACCCCAAAGGTCACCAAAGGTCACCCTAAAGGTCACCAAAGGTCACCAAAGGTCACCAAAGGTCACCAAAAAGGTCACCAAAGGTCACCAAAGGTCACCAAAGGTCACCAAAGGTCACCCCAAAGGTCACTAAAGGTCACCCCAAAGGTCACCAAAGGTCACCAAACGTCACCAAAGGTCACCAAAGGTCACCCCAAAGGTCACCAAAGGTCACCCCAAAGGTCACCAAAGGTCACCCCAAAGGTCACCAAAGGTCACCCCAAAGGTCACCAAAGGTCACCCCAAAGGTCACCCCAAAGGTCACCCCAAAGGTCACCAAAGGTCACCAAAGGTCACCAAAGGTCACCCCAAAGGTCACCAAAGGTCACCCGAAAGGTCACCAAAGGTCACCAAAGGTCACAAAAAGTCACCCCAAAGGTCACCAAAGGTCACCCAAAAGGTCACCAAAGGTCACCAAAGGTCACCAAAGGTCACCCCAAAGGTCACCAAAGGTCACCAAAGGTTACCAAAGGTCACCAAAGGTCACCCCAAAGGTCACCAAAGGTCACCAAAGGTCACCCCAAAGGTCACCAAAGGTCAACAAAGGTCACCAAAGGTCACCCCAAAGGTCACTAAAGGTCACCGCAAAGGTCACCAAAGGTCACCAAAGGTCACCAAAGGTCACCAAAGGTCACCCCAAAGGTCACCAAAAGTCATCCCAAAGGTCACCAAAGGTCACCAAAGGTCACCAAAGGTCACCCCAAAGGTCACCAAAGGTCACCAAAGGTCACCAAAGGTCTCCCCAAAGGTCACCAAAGGTCACCCCAAAGGTCACCAAAGGTCACCAAAGGTCACCAAAGGTCACCCCAAAGGTCACCAAAGGTCACCAAAGGTCACCCCAAAGGTCACCAAAGGTCACCCCAAAGGTCACCAAAGGTCACCCCAAAGGTCACCAAAGGTCACCAAAGGTCACCCCAAAGGTCACCCCAAAGGTCACCCCAAAGGTCACCAAAGGTCACCAAAGGTCACCAAAGGTCACCCCAAAGGTCACCAAAGGTCACCCCAAAGGTCACCAAAGGTCACCAAAGGTCACCCCAAAGGTTACTAAAGGTCACCCCAAAGGTCACCAAAGGTCACCAAAGGTCACCAAAGGTCACCAAAGGTCACCCCAAAGGTCACCAAAGGTCACCCCAAGGGTCACCAAAGGTCACCAAAGGTCACCCCAAAGGTCACCAAAGGTCACCCCAAAGGTCACCCCAAAGGTCACCAAAGGTCACCAAAGGTCACCAAAGGTCACCCCAAAGGTCACCAAAGGTCACCCCAAAGGTCACCAAAGGTCACCAAAGGTCACCAAAGGTCACCAAAGGTCACCCCAAAGGTCACCAAAGGTCACCCCAAAGGTCACCAAAGGTCACCAAAGGTCACCCCAAAGGTCACCAAAGGTCACCCCAAAGGTCACCAAAGGTCACCAAAGGTCACCAAAGGTCACCAAAGGTCACCCCAAAGGTCACCAAAGGTCACCAAAGGTCTCCCCAAAGGTCACCAAAGGTCACCCCAAAGTTCACCAAAGGTCACCAAAGGTCACCAAAGGTCACCAAAAGTCACCCCAAAGGTCACCAAAGGTCACCCCAAAGGTCACCAAAGGTCACCAAAGGTCACCCCAAAGGTCACCAAAGGTCACCCCAAAGGTCACCAAAGGTCACCCCAAAGGTCACCCCAAAGGTCACCCCAAAGGTCACCAAAGGTCACCCAAAAGGTCACCAAAGGTCGCCAAAGGTCACCAAAGGTCACCCCAAAGGTCACCAAAGGTCACCAAAGGTCACCAAAGGTCCCCAAAGGTCACCAAAGGTCACCCCAAAGGTCACCAAAGGTCACCAAAGGTCACCAAAGATCACACCAAAGGTCACCAAAGGTCACCCCAAAGGTCACCAAAGGTCACCAAAGGTCACCAAAGGTCCCCAAAGATCACCCCAAAGGTCACCAAAGGTCACCCCAAAGGTCACCAAAGGTCACCAAAGGTCACCAAAGGTCACCCCAAAGGTCACCAAAGGTCACCCCAAAGGTCACCAAAGGTCACCAAAGGTCACCCCAAAGGTCACCAAAGGTCACCAAAGGTCACCCCAAAGGTCACCAAAGGTCACCCCAAAGGTCACCAAAGGTCACCAAAGGTCACAAAGGTCACCCCAAAGGTCACCAAAGGTCACCAAAGGTCACCAAAGGTCACCAAAAATCACCCCAAAGGTTACTAAAGGTCACCCCAAAGGTCACCAAAGGTCACCAAAAATCACCAAAGGTCACCAAAGGTCACCTCAAAGGTCACCAAAGGTTACCCCAAAGGCCACCAAAGGTCACCAAAGGTCACCCCAAAGGTCACCAAAGCTCACCCCAAAGGTCACCAAAGGTCACCAAAGGTCACCAAAGGTCACCCCAAAGGTCACCAAAGGTCACCCCAAAGGTTACCAAAGGGCACCAAAGGTCACCAAAGGTCACCCCAAAGGTCACCAAAGGTTACCCCAAAGGTCACCAAAGGTCACCAAAGGTCACCCCAAAGGTCACCAAAGGTCACCCCAAAGGTCACCAAAGGTCACCAAAGGTCACCAAAGGTCACCCCAAAGGTCACCAAAGGTCACCCCAAAGGTCACCAAAGGTCACCCCAAAGGTCACCCCAAAGGTCACCCCAAAGGACACCAAAGGTCACCAAAGGTCAATAAAGGTCACCCCAAACCTCACCAAAGGTCACCCCAAAGGTCACCCCAAAGGTCACCAAAGGTCACCAAAAGTCACCCCAAAGGTCACCAAAGGTCACCAAAGGTCACCAAAGGTCACCCCAAAGGTCACCAAAGGTCACCAAAGGTCACCAAAGGTCACCAAAGGTCACCCCAAAGGTCACCAAAGGTCACCCCAAAGGTCACCAAAGGTCACCCCAAAGGTCACCAAAGGTCACCCCAAAGGTCACCAAAGGTCATCAAAGGTCACCAAAGGTCACCCCAAAGGTCACCAAAGGTTACCCCAAAGGTCACCAAAGGTCACCAAAGGTCACCCCAAAGGTCACCAAAGGTCACCAAAGGTCACCCCAAAGGTCACCAAAGGTCACCCCAAAGGTCACCAAAGGTCACCCCAAAGGTCACCCCAAAGGTCACCCCAAAGGTCACCAAAGGTCACCCAAAAGGTCACCAAAGGTCGCCAAAGGTCACCAAAGGTCACCCCAAAGGTCACCAAAGGTCACCAAAGGTCACCAAAGGTCACCAAAGGTCACCAAAGGTCACCCCAAAGGTCACCAAAGGTCACCAAAGGTCACCAAAGATCACCCCAAAGGTCACCAAAGGTCACCCCAAATTTCACCAAAGGTCACCAAAGGTCACCAAAGGTCACCAAAGATCACCCCAAAGGTCACCAAAGGTCACCCCAAAGGTCACCAAAGGTCACCAAAGGTCACCAAAGGTCACCCCAAAGGTCACCAAAGGTCACCCCAAAGGTCACCAAAGGTCACCAAAGGTCACCCCAAAGGTCACCAAAGGTCACCAAAGGTCACCCCAAAGGTCACCAAAGGTCACCCCAAAGGTCACCAAAGGTCACCAAAGGTCACAAAGGTCACCCCAAAGGTCACCAAAGGTCACCAAAGGTCACCAAAGGTCACCAAAAATCACCCCAAAGGTCACTAAAGGTCACCCCAAAGGTCACCAAAGGTCACCAAAAATTACCAAAGGTCACCAAAGGTCACCTCAAAGGTGACCAAAGGTTACCCCAAAGGCCACCAAAGGTCACCAAAGGTCACCCCAAAGGTCACCAAAGCTCACCCCAAAGGTCACCAAAGGTCACCAAAGGTCACCAAAGGTCACCCCAAAGGTCACCAAAGGTCACCCCAAAGGTCACCAAAGGTCACCAAAGGTCACCAAAGGTCACCCCAAAGGTCACCAAAGGTTACCCCAAAGGTCACCAAAGGTCACCAAAGGTCACCCCAAAGGTCACCAAGGGTCACCCCAAAGGTCACCAAAGGTCACCAAAGGTCACCAAAGGTCACCCCAAAGGTCACCAAAGGTCACCCCAAAGGTCACCAAAGGTCACCCCAAAGGTCACCCCAAAGGTCACCCCAAAGGACACCAAAGGTCACCAAAGGTCAATAAAGGTCACCCCAAACCTCACCTAAGGTCACCCCAAAGGTCACCCCAAAGGTCACCAAAGGTCACCAAAGGTCACCCCAAAGGTCACCAAAAGTCACCCCAAAGGTCACCAAAGGTCACCAAAGGTCACCAAAGGTCACCCCAAAGGTCACCAAAGGTCACCAAAGGTCACCAAAGGTCACCAAAGGTCACCCCAAAGGTCACCAAAGGTCACCCCAAAGGTCACCAAAGGTCACCAAAGGTCACCAAAGGTCACCAAAGGTCACCCCAAAGGTCACTAAAGGTAACCCCAAAGGTCACCAAAGGTCACCAAAGGTCACCAAAGGTCACCAAAGGTCACCCCAAATGTCACCAAAGGTCATCCCAAAGGTCACCAAAGGTTACCAAAGGTCACCCCAAAGGTCACCAAAGGTCACCCCAAAGGTCACCAAAGGTCACCAAAGGTCACCAAAGGTCACCCCAAAGGTCACCAAAGGTCACCAAAGGTCACCAAAGGTCACCAAAGGTCACCCCAAAGGTCACCAAAGGTCACCCCAAAGGTCAGCAAAGGTCACCAAAGGTCACCAAAGGTCACCAAAGGTCATCAAAGGTCACCCCAAAGGTCACCAAAGGTCACCCCAAAGGTCACCCCAAAGGTCACCAAAGGTTACCAAAGGTCACCAAAGGTCACCCCAAAGGTCACCAAAGGTCACCAAAGGTCACCCCAAAGGTCACCAAAGGTCACCAAAGGTTACCAAAGGTCACCCCAAAGGTCACTAAAGGTCACCAAAGGTCACCAAAGGTAACCAAAGGTCACCCCAAAGGTCACCAAAGGTCACCCCAAAGGTCACCAAAGGTCACCAAAGGTCACCCCAAAGGTCACCAAAGGTCACCCCAAAGGTCACCAAAGGTCACCAAAGGTCACCCCAAAGGTCACCAAAGGTCACCCCAAAGGTCACCAAAGGTCACCAAAGGTCACCAAAGGTCACCCCAAAGGTCACCAAAAGTCACCAAAGGTCACCAAAGGTCACCAAAGGTCACCCCAAAGGTCACCAAAGGTCACCCCAAAGGTCACCAAAGGTCACCAAAGGTCACCAAAGGTCACCCCAAAGGTCACCAAAGGTCACCCCAAAGGTCACCCCAAAGGTCACCAAAGGTCACCAAAGGTCACCAAAGGTCACCCCAAAGGTCACCAAAGGTCACCCCAAAGGTCACCAAAGGTCACCAAAGGTCACCAAAGGTCACCAAAGGTCACCCCAAAGGTCACCAAAGGTCACCCCAAAGGTCACCAAAGGTCACCAAAGGTCACCCCAAAGGTCACCAAAGGTCACCCCAAAGGTCACCAAAGGTCACCAAAGGTCACCAAAGGTCACCAAAGGTCACCCCAAAGGTCACCAAAGGTCACCAAAGGTCTCCCCAAAGGTCACCAAAGGTCACCCCAAAGGTCACCAAAGGTCACCAAAGGTCACCAAAGGTCACCAAAAGTCACCCCAAAGGTCACCAAAGGTCACCCCAAAGGTCACCAAAGGTCACCAAAGGTCACCCCAAAGGTCACCAAAGGTCACCCCAAAGGTCACCAAAGGTCACCCCAAAGGTCACCCCAAAGGTCACCCCAAAGGTCACCAAAGGTCACCCAAAAGGTCACCAAAGGTCGCCAAAGGTCACCAAAGGTCACCCCAAAGGTCACCAAAGGTCACCAAAGGTCACCAAAGGTCCCCAAAGGTCACCAAAGGTCACCCCAAAGGTCACCAAAGGTCACCAAAGGTCGCCAAAGATCACCCCAAAGGTCACCAAAGGTCACCCCAAAGGTCACCAAAGGTCACCAAAGGTCACCAAAGGTCCCCAAAGATCACCCCAAAGGTCACCAAAGGTCACCCCAAAGGTCACCAAAGGTCACCAAAGGTCACCAAAGGTCACCCCAAAGGTCACCAAAGGTCACCCCAAAGGTCACCAAAGGTCACCAAAGGTCACCCCAAAGGTCACCAAAGGTCACCAAAGGTCACCCCAAAGGTCACCAAAGGTCACCCCAAAGGTCACCAAAGGTCACCAAAGGTCACAAAGGTCACCCCAAAGGTCACCAAAGGTCACCAAAGGTCACCAAAGGTCACCAAAAATCACCCCAAAGGTCACTAAAGGTCACCCCAAAGGTCACCAAAGGTCACCAAAAATCACCAAAGGTCACCAAAGGTCACCTCAAAGGTCACCAAAGGTTACCCCAAAGGCCACCAAAGGTCACCAAAGGTCACCCCAAAGGTCACCAAAGCTCACCCCAAAGGTCACCAAAGGTCACCAAAGGTCACCAAAGGTCACCCCAAAGGTCACCAAAGGTCACCCCAAAGGTCACCAAAGGGCACCAAAGGTCACCAAAGGTCACCCCAAAGGTCACCAAAGGTTACCCCAAAGGTCACCAAAGGTCACCAAAGGTCACCCCAAAGGTCACCAAAGGTCACCCCAAAGGTCACCAAAGGTCACCAAAGGTCACCAAAGGTCACCCCAAAGGTCACCAAAGGTCACCCCAAAGGTCACCAAAGGTCACCCCAAAGGTCACCCCAAAGGTCACCCCAAAGGACACCAAAGGTCACCAAAGGTCAATAAAGGTCACCCCAAACCTCACCAAAGGTCACCCCAAAGGTCACCCCAAAGGTCACCAAAGGTCACCAAAAGTCACCCCAAAGGTCACCAAAGGTCACCAAAGGTCACCAAAGGTCACCCCAAAGGTCACCAAAGGTCACCAAAGGTCACCAAAGGTCACCAAAGGTCACCCCAAAGGTCACCAAAGGTCACCCCAAAGGTCACCAAAGGTCACCCCAAAGGTCACCAAAGGTCACCCCAAAGGTCACCAAAGGTCACCAAAGGTCACCAAAGGTCACCCCAAAGGTCACCAAAGGTTACCCCAAAGGTCACCAAAGGTCACCAAAGGTCACCCCAAAGGTCACCAAAGGTCACCAAAGGTCACCCCAAAGGTCACCAAAGGTCACCCCAAAGGTCACCAAAGGTCACCCCAAAGGTCACCCCAAAGGTCACCCCAAAGGTCACCAAAGGTCACCCAAAAGGTCACCAAAGGTCGCCAAAGGTCACCAAAGGACACCCCAAAGGTCACCAAAGGTCACCAAAGGTCACCAAAGGTCACCAAAGGTCACCAAAGGTCACCCCAAAGGTCACCAAAGGTCACCAAAGGTCACCAAAGATCACCCCAAAGGTCACCAAAGGTCACCCCAAATTTCACCAAAGGTCACCAAAGGTCACCAAAGGTCACCAAAGATCACCCCAAAGGTCACCAAAGGTCACCCCAAAGGTCACCAAAGGTCACCAAAGGTCACCAAAGGTCACCCCAAAGGTCACCAAAGGTCACCCCAAAGGTCACCAAAGGTCACCAAAGGTCACCCCAAAGGTCACCAAAGGTCACCAAAGGTCACCCCAAAGGTCACCAAAGGTCACCCCAAAGGTCACCAAAGGTCACCAAAGGTCACATAGGTCACCCCAAAGGTCACCAAAGGTCACCAAAGGTCACCAAAGGTCACCAAAAATCACCCCAAAGGTCACTAAAGGTCACCCCAAAGGTCACCAAGGGTCACCAAAAATTACCAAAGGTCACCAAAGGTCACCTCAAAGGTGACCAAAGGTTACCCCAAAGGCCACCAAAGGTCACCAAAGGTCACCCCAAAGGTCACCAAAGCTCACCCCAAAGGTCACCAAAGGTCACCAAAGGTCACCAAAGGTCACCCCAAAGGTCACCAAAGGTCACCCCAAAGGTCACCAAAGGTCACCAAAGGTCACCAAAGGTCACCCCAAAGGTCACCAAAGGTTACCCCAAAGGTCACCAAAGGTCACCAAAGGTCACCCCAAAGGTCACCAAAGGTCACCCCAAAGGTCACCAAAGGTCACCAAAGGTCACCAAAGGTCACCCCAAAGGTCACCAAAGGTCACCCCAAAGGTCACCAAAGGTCACCCCAAAGGTCACCCCAAAGGTCACCCCAAAGGACACCAAAGGTCACCAAAGGTCAATAAAGGTCACCCCAAACCTCACCTAAGGTCACCCCAAAGGTCACCCCAAAGGTCACCAAAGGTCACCAAAGGTCACCCCAAAGGTCACCAAAAGTCACCCCAAAGGTCACCAAAGGTCACCCCAAAGGTCACCAAAGGTCACCAAAGGTCACCAAAGGTCACCAAAGGTCACCCCAAAGGTCACCAAAGGTCACCCCAAAGGTCACCAAAGGTCACCAAAGGTCACCAAAGGTCACCAAAGGTCACCAAAGGTCACCCCAAAGGTCACTAAAGGTCACCCCAAAGGTCACCAAAGGTCACCAAAGGTCACCAAAGGTCACCAAAGGTCACCCCAAAGGTCACCAAAGGTCATCCCAAAGGTCACCAAAGGTTACCAAAGGTCACCCCAAAGGTCACCAAAGGTCACCCCAAAGGTCACCAAAGGTCACCAAAGGTCACCAAAGGTCACCCCAAAGGTCACCAAAGGTCACCAAAGGTCACCAAAGGTCACCAAAGGTCACCCCAAAGGTCACCAAAGGTCACCCCAAAGGTCAGCAAAGGTCACCAAAGGTCACCAAAGGTCACCAAAGGTCACCAAAGGTCACCCCAAAGGTCACCAAAGGTCACCCCAAAGGTCACCCCAAAGGTCACCAAAGGTTACCAAAGGTCACCAAAGGTCACCCCAAAGGTCACCAAAGGTCACCAAAGGTCACCCCAAAGGTCACCAAAGGTCACCAAAGGTTACCAAAGGTCACCCCAAAGGTCACTAAAGGTCACCAAAGGTCACCAAAGGTAACCAAAGGTCACCCCAAAGGTCACCAAAGGTCACCCCAAAGGTCACCAAATATCACCAAAGGTCACCCCAAAGGTCACCAAAGGTCACCCCAAAGGTCACCAAAGGTCACCAAAGGTCACCCCAAAGGTCACCAAAGGTCACCCCAAAGGTCACCAAAGGTCACCAAAGGTCACCAAAGGTCACCCCAAAGGTCACCAAAAGTCACCAAAGGTCACCAAAGGTCACCAAAGGTCACCCCAAAGGTCACCAAAGGTCACCCCAAAGGTCACCAAAGGTCACCAAAGGTCACCAAAGGTCACCCCAAAGGTCACCAAAGGTCACCAAAGGTTACCAAAGGTCACCAAAGGTCACCCCAAAGGTCACCAAAGGTCACCAAAGGTCACCCCAAAGGTCACCAAAGGTCACCAAAGGTTACCAAAGGTCACCAAAGGTCACCCCAAAGGTCACCAAAGGTCACCAAAGGTCACCCCAAAGGTCACCAAAGGTCAACAAAGGTCACCAAAGGTCACCCCAAAGGTCACTAAAGGTCACCGCAAAGGTCACCAAAGGTCACCAAAGGTCACCAAAGGTCACCAAAGGTCACCCCAAAGGTCACCAAAAGTCATCCCAAAGGTCACCAAAGGTCACCAAAGGTCACCAAAGGTCACCCCAAAGGTCACCAAAGGTCACCAAAGGTCACCAAAGGTCTCCCCAAAGGTCACCAAAGGTCACCCCAAAGGTCACCAAAGGTCACCAAAGGTCACCAAAGGTCACCCCAAAGGTCACCAAAGGTCACCAAAGGTCACCCCAAAGGTCACCAAAGGTCACCCCAAAGGTCACCAAAGGTCACCCCAAAGGTCACCAAAGGTCACCAAAGGTCACCCCAAAGGTCACCCCAAAGGTCACCCCAAAGGTCACCAAAGGTCACCAAAGGTCACCAAAGGTCACCCCAAAGGTCACCAAAGGTCACCCCAAAGGTCACCAAAGGTCACCAAAGGTCACCCCAAAGGTCACTAAAGGTCACCCCAAAGGTCACCAAAGGTCACCAAAGGTCACCAAAGGTCACCAAAGGTCACCCCAAAGGTCACCAAAGGTCACCCCAAGGGTCACCAAAGGTCACCAAAGGTCACCCCAAAGGTCACCAAAGGTCACCCCAAAGGTCACCAAAGGTCACCCCAAAGGTCACCCCAAAGGTCACCAAAGGTCACCAAAGGTCACCAAAGGTCACCCCAAAGGTCACCAAAGGTCACCCCAAAGGTCACCAAAGGTCACCAAAGGTCACCAAAGGTCACCAAAGGTCACCCCAAAGGTCACCTAAGGTCACCCCAAAGGTCACCCCAAAGGTCACCAAAGGTCACCAAAGGTCACCCCAAAGGTCACTAAAGGTCACCAAAGGTCTCCCCAAAGGTCACCAAAGGTCACCCCAAAGGTCACCAAAGGTCACCAAAGGTCACCAAAGGTCACCAAAGGTCACCCCAAAGGTCACCAAAGGTCACCCCAAAGGTCACCAAAGGTCACCAAAGGTCACCCCAAAGGTCACCAAAGGTCACCCCAAAGGTCACCAAAGGTCACCCCAAAGGTCACCCCAAAGGTCACCCCAAAGGTCACCAAAAGTCACCCAAAAGGTCACCAAAGGTCGCCAAAGGTCACCAAAGGTCACCCCAAAGGTCACCAAAGGTCACCAAAGGTCACCAAAGGTCACCAAAGGTCACCAAAGGTCACCAAAGGTCACCCCAAAGGTCACCAAAGGTCACCAAAGGTCACCAAAGATCACCCCAAAGGTCACCAAAGGTCACCCCAAAGGTCACCAAAGGTCACCAAAGGTCACCAAAGGTCACCAAAGATCACCCCAAAGGTCACCAAAGGTCACCCCAAAGGTCACCAAAGGTCACCAAAGGTCACCAAAGGTCACCCCAAAGGTCACCAAAGGTCACCCCAAAGGTCACCAAAGGTCACCAAAGGTCACCCCAAAGGTCACCAAAGGTCACCAAAGGTCACCCCAAAGGTCACCAAAGGTCACCCCAAAGGTCACCAAAGGTCACCAAAGGTCACAAAGGTCACCCCAAAGGTCACCAAAGGTCACCAAAGGTAACCAAAGGTCACCAAAAATCACCCCAAAGGTCACTAAAGGTCACCCCAAAGGTCACCAAAGGTCACCAAAAATCACCAAAGGTCACCAAAGGTCACCTCAAAGGTCACCAAAGGTTACCCCAAAGGCCACCAAAGGTCACCAAAGGTCACTACAAAGGTCACCAAAGCTCACCCCAAAGGTCACCAAAGGTCACCCCAAAGGTCACCAAAGGTCACCCCAAAGGTCACCAAAGGTCACCAAAGGTCACCAAAGGTCACCCCAAAGGTCACCAAAGGTTACCCCAAAGGTCACCAAAGGTCACCAAAGGTCACCCCAAAGGTCACCAAAGGTCACCCCAAAGGTCACCAAAGGTCACCAAAGGTCACCAAAGGTCACCCCAAAGGTCACCAAAGGTCACCCCAAAGGTCACCAAAGGTCACCCCAAAGGTCACCCCAAAGGTCACCCCAAAGGACACCAAAGGTCACCAAAGGTCAATAAAGGTCACCCCAAACCTCACCAAAGGTCACCCCAAAGGTCACCCCAAAGGTCACCAAAGGTCACCAAAGGTCACCCCAAAGGTCACCAAAAGTCACCCCAAAGGTCACCAAAGGTCACCAAAGGTCACCAAAGGTCACCCCAAAGGTCACCAAAGGTCACCAAAGGTCACCAAAGGTCACCAAAGGTCACCCCAAAGGTCACCAAAGGTCACCCCAAAGGTCACCAAAGGTCACCAAAGGTCACCAAAGGTCACCCCAAAGGTCACCAAAGGTTACCCCAAAGGTCACCAAAGGTCACCAAAGGTCACCCCAAAGGTCACCAAAGGTCACCAAAGGTCACCCCAAAGGTCACCAAAGGTCACCCCAAAGGTCACCAAAGGTCACCCCAAAGGTCACCCCAAAGGTCACCCCAAAGGTCACCAAAGGTCACCCAAAAGGTCACCAAAGGTCGCCAAAGGTCACCAAAGGTCACCCCAAAGGTCACCAAAGGTCACCAAAGGTCACCAAAGGTCACCAAAGGTCACCAAAGGTCACCCCAAAGGTCACCAAAGGTCACCAAATGTCACCAAAGGTCACCAAAGGTCACCCCAAAGGTCACCAAAAGTCACCCCAAAGGTCACCAAAGGTCACCAAAGGTCACCCCAAAGGTCACCAAAGGTCACCAAAGGTCACCCCAAAGGTCACCAAAGGTCACCCCAAAGGTCACCAAAGGTCACCAAAGGTCACAAAGGTCACCCCAAAGGTCACCAAAGGTCACCAAAGGTCACCAAAGGTCACCAAAAATTACCCCAAAGGTCACTAAAGGTCACCCCAAAGGTCACCAAAGGTCACCAAAAATCACCAAAGGTCACCAAAGGTCACCTCAAAGGTCACCAAAGGTTACCCCAAAGGCCACCAAAGGTCACCAAAGGTCACCCCAAAGGTCACCAAAGCTCACCCCAAAGGTCACCAAAGGTCACCAAAGGTCACCAAAGGTCACCCCAAAGGTCACCAAAGGTCACCCCAAAGGTCACCAAAGGTCACCAAAGGTCACCAAAGGTCACCCCAAAGGTCACCAAAGGTTACCCCAAAGGTCACCAAAGGTCACCAAAGGTCACCCCAAAGGTCACCAAAGGTCACCCCAAAGGTCACCAAAGGTCACCAAAGGTCACCAAAGGTCACCCCAAAGGTCACCAAAGGTCACCCCAAAGGTCACCAAAGGTCACCCCAAAGGTCACCCCAAAGGTCACCCCAAAGGACACCAAAGGTCACCAAAGGTCAATAAAGGTCACCCCAAACCTCACCAAAGGTCACCCCAAAGGTCACCCCAAAGGTCACCAAAGGTCACCAAAGGTCACCCCAAAGGTCACCAAAGGTCACCAAAGGTCACCAAAGGTCACCCCAAAGGTCACCAAAGGTCACCAAAGGTCACCAAAGGTCACCCCAAAGGTCACCAAAGGTCACCAAAGGTCACCCCAAAGGTCACCAAAGGTCACCCTAAAGGTCACCAAAGGTCACCAAAGGTCACCAAAGGTCACCAAAAAGGTCACCAAAGGTCACCAAAGGTCACCAAAGGTCACCAAAGGTCACCCCAAAGGTCACTAAAGGTCACCAAAGGTCACCAAAGGTCACCAAAGGTCACCCCCCAAAGGTCACCAAAGGTCACCAAAGGTCACCAAAGGTCACCCCAAAGGTCACCAAAGGTCACCCCAAAGGTCACCAAAGGTCACCCCAAAGGTCACCAAAGGTCACCCCAAAGGTCACCAAAGGTCACCAAAGGTCACCAAAGGTCACCCCAAAGGTCACCAAAGGTTACCCCAAAGGTCACCAAAGGTCACCAAAGGTCACCCCAAAGGTCACCAAAGGTCACCAAAGGTCACCCCAAAGGTCACCAAAGGTCACCCCAAAGGTCACCAAAGGTCACCCCAAAGGTCACCCCAAAGGTCACCCCAAAGGTCACCAAAGGTCACCCAAAAGGTCACCAAAGGTCGCCAAAGGTCACCAAAGGTCACCCCAAAGGTCACCAAAGGTCACCAAAGGTCACCAAAGGTCACCA
>CALNHX010008536.1:0-59487 GCA_940337035.1 Agriotes lineatus | reverse complement strand
TGTCCAATGTATCTCTATGTAACAAACATTTTTTTTAGGTTGTAGCAAATTCAGCTACGCGGAGTTCTCGTAAGCTAATTAATATATCGGTTGTACTCAAATACTTGTTAGCGCCCCCTGGTAGTTTCAATACCCATTGCTAATTCGGAAAAGAACCGCATACCGTCTTCACTGTAGGTGATCGTTCTTCTAATGTATCTATGTAGCCTGAACGCTTGTGTGGTAAGAAATGAAGCTGGTTTTTAGTATATGAGTTGAGTCTAAATTTGTTTTCGTTCGTGGCATGATTTATTAATAAACTCTTGTTCAACGTTTTGGATAACATTTCTCTTCTAAATCTTCAATATTACAAGGTTTACTTTGAAAACATTTGACTTTTAAATATTCCTAGAAAAAAGAGTAAATAAGATTTTATATACGAATGCGGGTTGGATAGTTAGTACACTCGTATGTAGATAGTAGACAAAGCAAAATCAAAATATGTGTAATTTTGACAATTAACGTTTACTCACAATATCTACAAAGATCTATTAGAATCTGTTGAGTAGTATGTATTTGGCAGCCAGTTGAAGTAGATATTTGGCTAGAATGTTGTAAAATGTGGAATATTCAACACCGTTCCATCATCATTAAGTACCTGCTAAAAGCTACTGTTCTTTACAAAAATTTATGGTCTGATGCGAGCTACAATGAGCGTGCTTTGTCCTTAGTACACAACCATCAAAAAATGGGGATATGAATTTGAGTGCGGCAGAACGAGGTAAGAAGGCGGATCTCGTATCTAATGTTTATGACATGATATGCTTTTGAACGATTCACCGTTAAAGGCATCGAAAATAGCAAAGACATTGAACATTTCAATGAAAATATTGCTTTATATTCCAGCCTAAGAACTGGAGATGTTCAAGTGATCTGCAAGATGGGTGCCCCACTGCTAACTATTTCGTTGTCGACTTTCTGAGGACAGTTAAAAATATTCATAGGGGTTTTATACGTTGTTTTGTAAAAATTGACGAAATGAGGATGTATTAGTATACCGAAGTCTAAATTGTTGAAAAAATGCGGAAAATCCGGACCAAAAGTGACAGTTTTAACGGCCGGAAAAGTAGTGGTGTACGAGGACGTAAAAGGTATAATACTAATAGACTACCTTGAGAAAGGCAAAACGATAAATGGTGAATATCATGTAGAACATTTAGACAGGTTAAAGGTATTGACGAAAATCGGTTCGGTGTAGCTAAGAAAAATGCACTCTTCGCACCTGTCCAAAAATTTGCAGATTGGTTGCACCCTCGTTCGCCAGATTTGGCACCATCAGATTACCGTCTCTTTTCAAAACTGAAATTCAGTTCCAATGGCAATCTAACCTTAGCTCCGAACTACTACTTCCGTCAAGGTATAAATAAGGTATAATAACGTTGGTCTAAATATATCGCTATATGCAAAGACTATGTTGAGAAGTAAGCAATAGTTTCTTTAATGAATTGTTTTCATTTGAAAGCACATATATTTCAGCCCACTCTCATACTTCATAATTACCGTAAAGTTATTCTTGCTCTGCCGATTAAAAGAATTTCAAATATTTGTTACAAAGGGTACTATTTCTAAAATAATGCTACTGGAATAAATGTATAATTACAAGGATACCTTTCATCTACTAATATTCCTCTTTCATTCTATTTGTGTTTGTCGGCCATTGATTTTGTTCGTTGTGATTTATCCGCGGATATCTCTTAAACTGTATACGTTTGGCATTTCCTAATACGTGTTATTTTGTATTTCCATATAAAATTATATGGTGCAAGCGGTAGGATAAAGGAAAAGTATAGGGCTTTCTGTCTCCAAATGAAAAATCAGTAGTGATTTGATGTAAGTACTCGTAAAAAGAATTGTGGTGTAGTTCGCTTAATGCTATACTTATTAAATAGGACAATGGTAAATCTTAGAATCAGAAATTGCCTCAATTTAGTTAAGTATACAAAAATGTACATTTATTACGTAATTGGTAATCTGATAAAGATCAATTTTCCAAGATACCGGTAATTTGAAACAGAATTCGCGGCGTAATAAGTAAATCCTCTCTCACGCTGTAAAGGAAAAGTGACTCAATTTAGGATAACACAATGTCCGTGCGTAATCGACCAACTCGTTTTTTAGGTCGTGTTTTTCACATCAAACGCAGAGCGCGAGCAGAGCAGCTGGCCGAGAAAACTCACGAAGGCAATAAAACTGGAATGTGTTGCTCAGCTTGCAGTATCGTTATTTTAGAGTTACTCGATTTACTTTTTATACAAAATACGCGTACGAAATACATAATGCCCTTGGTACTTACTGAGGGTCGTAGACTATCGGGTAGCCCTGGTTTGCATCGATTACATACCTGAAACAAGAAAAATTCCAATTATTTTTCGATTATAAAGTCAGCACGAATTGAGTTAAAATTCCGATCCGCTTAATAAAACTATGCTTAAAAATATAACTTTTTAGAATTTAATTATCTCGGTTTATAGATCACTAAATCGCAATAATTGTTTCATTAATAACATTTAACAGTTAGTAACAATTACAACCTAATAAATCTCCACAGATTCAAAGCTCAATTTGAACCCAACGAAAACAATTAGTTAGAAGCAAGCCCCTGTATTCCCTTGTGCTTAAAATTCGTCTGCTGATCCAAGTTCAGAACACGGAAGTGCACGTGGGCAGTTTCAGTTTCCCGATTTCAGGGTTTGGAGAAGATTGTAACACGGCCAAATTCCCTGCAAGCTTCGGTGCACCCTGCTTTTCCCGCTCACGCACTTCTCATTACGAAGCATTTTGATATCGGTTGATATTAAAAGAAGCATCGAGCCTTCAATCAAGCCCAAATACGTTGGATTTCAAAGGACTTTTATGAAGATTGTTGTTAAGCGGGCAACTTGACCTTTTAGTTAATTGAAAATCCCAGGCTTTGGTGTAGCCGAACGGGTAATTAAGGGAGTCAATAGAAACTCAAAAATGCGATTTGAGCTGTTTTGATTCCTTATCGGTTAGCGTGATGGTGTACTTTTTGTAAGTGTTCAATTTTGAAGCTTCGTTTTTTTAATAGTCAGACTTTGACTTAACAAAGACTACACAAGTATGATTACATTAATTGCTTACTGGCTTCTGCAATCACTTTTTGCAATGAGGATCCTATATTCCCATTAAATTTATACATATAATTTGAAGCAAGAATTTTTTCGTAAAGTAGCAGTCATCTATACCAACGGTAATAAAATACTAAATCTGGCACTGATAATTGCAAGTTAAGATAATTAGGAAAAAATGTACTCAGTTATCTGCTTTCTTGAAGCATTCATCGAAATGGATTTGAAGTAAAAGCATGAACCACTCAACTCAATGATGCCATATAACGAATTAGCAAAAAATCCAGCATGAGCCCATTTATTGATTAAAATTAAAACAGAATAAGGTACAGCAAAAACTAGAAATTGCCTACCCATACAAAAATTCTATTGTCATATACATTGTATTTTTCAATTGTGCTGTAGATTGACAAGAATAAATATTTACTTAATCTCTAAAACCTCTTTATGGCCTGATTTTTGGGCATTTCGCCACTTAAATATCCAACGTTTTGAGAGACAATCTGCCCTCGTTATCAACGATTAACAATTAAAACTAAAATTAAAAATGAACAAGGAACTTAGCTTTTCATTGGAGGTTGGTCGTTTTCAATCCCAGTCAAAAGCTATGTTCCATGTTCATTTTTAGTTTTAATTGTTAATCGTTGATAACGAGGGCAGATTCTGCTTCCAAACGTTAAATATTTTTAATTTGTAGGGAAATACTCAAAAATGACCATAAACATTTACTTCTTTATTTAACTGAAATAAATGTTATAGTCGCCTGCATGCTTGTAGTCAGTAAAAGCGAGCTTATGAATTTACTAACCATTTAACTACTATAAACCATTAATGTATATTGTATATGTTTAGGAAATAACCTCAAACTTTTTCTTAACAGAGGAGGACAAGCATAATTTTTTGCCAAATTACAACCACCATTTTAGCTCAATCCTTTTCACATTTGTTCTAGTTTCATCAAACTATTATAAAATTCATCATGTTTAGTATTCGAAATTTTTAACAGCTAGCATTACATAAAATCCGGATGTTTTCAAATTGAATGAAAAAGTAACTTCATTGATGTTTTGTGAAATTGAGGGTAGGTATATAATGTATAATAAAACTTTTCTCTTGGGAATTTTATGAGTTTTAATCTGATTCGTGTGGATACGAATAAGCTGTGGTATTTAAAAATGCACACAATGGATTTTATATTCAACCTAAAATCGAAAAGCGGATATATAAAATGTCAGCTATACAAACGGGAAATATAATTCGTGCTTTTGTAGAATCATTAATCATTCAGTTTCTAGTGCTAAATGTATATGTTACTTTATTTTTGAGAACATTGCAAAGCAAACATTATTAATGTATATTTTTATATTGCTTATACGGATCAAAATTACGTGCATAATGTGCATTACAACAATATAAAATTCATCCCAGGCTGTCTTCTAGAAAGATTTCAGATCCAAGGCGTTAATAGTATTTAACATTACTAGCTTGGTAAGAGGGTTTTTACTGGCGAATAGAAGGATATGACTGGCGAGTCGCAGGCGAGCCAGTCACCTTCTTGAGCCAGTATTGCGAGTATTGTTGAATATTTTATTTGTTCCTCACTTGTAAATAGCTAGAAATTTACCATTTATTCAAAATGTCAAACTGACAAGCAACTAAATTCATCAATATGACACATACTAAGAAAGACAACTCTGGCTTTGCACGCTATCCTTTATCTATGAGCACGCTTGTAAAACTGACAGTTAACTTGTAAAGATTTTCATCACCATGCAATAGAAAACCGACAGTTCCGCACCTTCGAATTCTTGAATGTGAGCTAAGCGTTCGATGAGGTGTGGCATTTAGGCTTATTATACAATATCTAAGGAATTCTTTCCATAAGCTACTTTAAACTACTAAAATCGTTCTTAAATGAATATCAGCTCAGAAGAGCAATAGTCCCAAACCGGTGCAACTCCGCTCAGGAGTTCAATAATGGAGAATTCTTCGTCCTTTTCTATATGTTCTATATACATCAGATATTCCAAAAAATCAGAGAAACGTTAATGGGCACATTCGTAGATGATACATCCGTATGCACAACCTAAGAAGATCCTCTAGCAGCATCACACAATCTTCAAGTGCATATAAACCTTATGAGTGTCTACAAAAATGGCAAACAAAGGTGCTACAGTCGCCCTCAACCAAACAGTCATACCACAGAAGATACGTAGATTAAAAAATGAGCTCGAAACACCATAAATTTATAACTAAAGGCGGTTAACTGGTTCACAGGAGTAAAATCCCATCTAAGCATTGAAAATAAGTTACTTATTTACAAAGTAGTAAGCAAGCCTATATGGACCTATGGTGTCCAACTCTGGGGTTGTTCAAGAAAGTCGAATATTATGGTGATGTCTTCTTAGTTATGCCGCCGCGCCGTCGTCGATTGCTGATTACGCTGCCAGTTTCGTCAGAAGTTTTCTAAATTCTGATGTTGTAAGTTCAGGCTTCTCGTTACATACCCAGCAATCGTTTCGGTTGGTTGCTCATGCAAATCTTGTGTGTTACTGGGACTTGCCGTTATTTTGTGCGTTACTGACGTAAAGCTTATGTATCTTTTGGTTTGTTTTGCAGAGCTGCCTTTCATGTGCTGTTAAGGCGTAGCTCGATTGAAGCTATTCAGATTTTTAATAGTCTCTAGGGAGGAAGTCGTAGTTTACTTTGTGATACCCATATCCTAGTTATTGCTCGGCATGTGTGTTTTTGATATTCTAGCATTCTACATATGATGCTTCTTTCAGTTTTCCCGACGTAAGATTTGCCACAACTACACTGGAGTTGGTAAACGTCTTTGGTCTGCAGTTGTTTTATCTTTCTCATTGTGCCCTAGCGAAACCCGATGTTTTCCTTATCCAAGACTTTAGTTCGTAGGTTTAGGTTCCTTTGGTTTTCTAGTGTTTTGGCATACTTTGCTGATACCTCGTCGACTATAGCCACTCCTCGGTCAAGTTTTTTTTCATATGTTTTAGTTCTTGTGGTTTTCTGTCCTCATCACAAACAGCGTTGGCTCGATGAACAAGAGTTTTGATCAATGATCTATCTTTTGTGGAAGATGTAACGAGGCGTATAGATAGCAGTCAGCGTAGTATTCCTTCGATATACTGTGTGGCTTAATCTGTTGTTAGTGGTTTGTTTCACTAACCGTCTCGAAAAGGGAGGCGTCAATTTTCTTCAGTTTCTATAGTGTATCTTGTTTTGGATACGTGGTTATTTGGGTGCGCCAAGAAAACTTCAAAAGCTGCTTTTCCATGGGGCCATGCTGAACTAAACGGCTTTCTTCTCCAAGACTTTCATAAAGATGTTATTAATGATTAAGAGTAACTTTTGCTCATAGTATGTTCCTTCCCATAGTAAGTGAGTAGTTGTGAGGTATATCTTTGCTAACTCGGGACCGCTTCTCGTAGCATTTGAGAAACGAAGCGTTGCGGACAACAGCCGTGAAAACTTGCATTTAAAAAAGGTCAATATATCTATTCTGCAGAAATCCCAATCCAAAATCTTTAGATCCATCGCAAACGCTCCGTGGTATGTTTCAAACCACACTCTACATACCTGTGTCTTCGGTATCATTATCATCTGTGTGTTTGGTTTTCCATTTCTTATTAATTTTGCTAATCTGCCGTCCGTCATGCGGTTGAATCTTCATTCCACTTCCTGAATCGTTTTCTTGGCTATTTAATTATGTCTTCGGATGTGTTCATAAACAAAATGCAATCTGACATTCACCTACAGACTTAAATTAAAACATGACTAGATTTTTTTATCTTCAGTTCTACGGCCTGCTCTAAATAAGTGTTTTTTTAAACACACGATATATTCATAAAGCATTTCACTCATTAGTTTTCTTTTAAAATATTGGTTTGCGCGTAAACAATAGGCTTCTTCCTAATGTTTTTGTTCGCATCGTACAGATCATGGTCCACGTGTCTTGCGAATCGTTTTCAGTATTCTTTCTTATTTCGTTTATTTTATTATTTACGATATTTCGCTATGCTTGATATTCGTTATATGTTTCCACTGTTCGTTCTTAAGTAAATAAAGTTATTAATCAAAGAAACGCAAGCATCACTAGAACCTGCAATGCCATCCAAATCCATTACTCGAACCACTACATCAACGTGTATCGAAAAAAGACTTAAAAGACTATGGCATGTGCACGTATCTAAATATCTAGCACCAAATTATTATACTCACTTATGTATTGTATTACATTCCGATTGCTAATAGATTTAAAAAATATTCATACCTACTGAATGAATCATAGGTGGAGAACCGAACGTCAATGAGTATTCTAATTCTAAAAATATAGTTATTAAGGTATCACGACAGTGCCGAACTCGAGGGATTAGCCATTAAGCATTCTGACTACCAATCCAAGGGTCATGAGTTCAATCCCGGGTGCCGATGAGGTTTAAAAAATTAACTATATGCAGCATGACGTCAATTTTATGTTTCTGACAGGACGTGTAAATTTATAAAACAAGTACTCATACCTTATCTAATGGAAAATAATGCCAATTTATCGTCTTATGATAAAAGGAATGAAATGTTTTCATTGTAAAACAATTCAAAAATTTGAACTTTTACGAAAATATTTAGAAATATGTATCCTTAACTTTCTTTCCCAAAAAAATGTTATAGTATAATAGTAAGTTTGGTATCTTAAATTCAAATTACTTCAGAATAATTGAAACGATTAAGATAATTTTTACTAGCGTATCTTTAATGCCGAATCGGCCATAATTTTACATTGTGCTTTGTTAATTTTGTATGTAATTTATATGTACCGGGCTGACATTTGTAGTACTTTTTATACTCTCATTAAAAAGGCTTAATTTATAGAAGTCGTTTTAACTGCGCTTTTATATCTGGTTTATGATTCACATTTACAGCGAAGAAGCGTCGCATGACATTTCCCTAGTATATTTTACGTACAGCGTGAATTCTACGTTTGCTGCTGCTTCATTGAAGAATTAATACTTAATTAAAGTCATCTAATTTATTACGCAGTCGAAACTATAATAGAGATGCTAGAATTTATAAGCGAATTATTTCATAAGATTACTGTTACCCAATGCACTAGCGACAAATTACCTACCTATTATATTTCTAGCTGCTTTTTTATCACCTTGTCTATAAAATGTAAGAAAGAAACCCCGTTCTTCTATTAAGTGTTTACATAGTTTCTTGCCTACCATTTTTAACAGCAATTTACAATAATTATAACTTTATTTCAATGCAAAAATTACAAACCGTTCATATCTGTAATACTATTAACCGATCAAGAAATATAACGAGCAGTATCACTGCACATGATCCTATAAATAAAGTGATCACATTTCGGAATCGCTAAATCAGGATAATTCAATAGGAGGAGAGGGGAGGGTTTTCCAATAACACAAACTTCGATTTTATCTACAAGTTATTGCAGAATCTTAATAAATTTAACACAATATTATTTTAGTTCACCTTGACGATCAACACAGCCTTAAACTACACTAACAAATTTCTTTAAACTTAGATGAACTACTATTAAGAAAAGTGTCCAAAAACTATTTTCTTATATGTTTATAGTTACCAACATCAAATACTATCTGAAAAATCTATTGAAATTATGGCTTGAGAAAATTATTACATAAGTTGTTTATAACGTTATATGCTCGAACATAAACTTTACTTAATTGCACTACTAAATCGCTTCCATATTTTTGTTTCCAACTGTGTAGGTAAAGTTTAGTCTACTATAGTTTATAATCGTTTCTCATCGCGAACAGTTTTATTAGCAATTGCGGCAGTAAAGCCGACGATCAATAAAAATTTACACTTTACGATTCAGCAGTTGTAAGTGCAAAAGCAACCACCTGCGAAGCGTGTATATTTATAAGTCGTATAATAATACCAATATTATAAAGCTTGCTAGTTTATTGGTACTATGCATCTTCCCAGGGAGGCTGACCTTTGTATTAACAGGCACTTACGGTCGCATAAACAGTTACATAAAGCACTTATGGGTTTATAATAGGTTTTGGAGCACACCAGCCAGTGGCAATGACGCGTCGAGTTCCACTTTATTCACTGCGTAATCCCTGCAGTGAAAAAATGGAGTCGCAGATATCGCGGAACAAATGAAATTAAATCCTAACGAAAGCTCGTAAAAATGAATAATTAGGATAAAAGGAATTTAAAAATGAAGAGGAATGCAGAATTTGGGGACTAATGCGAAGTCCAGCAGTCCGGAGTGGTCACGTTGAATGTAAAGTACTCTCTTATCCCGGAAAGTCCGACTAAACTCCGCTCAACCGGGTGACACGCATAAAGTAGGAGAAAGCTTTTCAAGCTTTTATACTGCCCGGTCATTTCACGGCACTTTGTTTGCTAACAGTAGAGGCGTGGATAGTAAATTACAGTTGCTTTTACTACTGTTGTCAGAGGCAAGGATTTACTTTTCGGCTGCATCTCGATATGATTGGGCGCCTCCACCAATTGTCGCGACTGTAAATTTCTTCGGAAATCAAAAGCGCCATCTGTTGCTTATTTATCCAAATCACTTTCCTCGGAGCGCCCTGAAAATACGGCGCAGTTCGAGCCTGATAATGCGGCGTTCATTTGAAAAACCCTCGCTCGCGTAATGCTCCCGAGCTCGCCACATTTTTCTCCTGCATTTTATTCAGATCATGTAGTTTTATATATGCACGCTGTGAACATCAATCGTTTTCAAAATTGCATGTGCATCGAATCAATATCCGCGCCACGTATGAATTGAGTGGAAATTCGCAATCGGCTACATGAATATTTCATTTTCTTTATTTTGGATTTGCTGCGAGCACACTAAAAGTGGGAGTTTTGCACTGAAAAAGTGGGATAACGAGCGTCCACAAATGCGTGAATGGGACTGAATCCCTATCACAACAGCCAGCATACAATTTGAATATTCGTAAATATAAATTTGAAAGCGCCCAGTGCGATATAGTTTTTCGTAGCAATCACTGATGTTCGGGTTTGTTTCGAACCAAATTGGTTCTCTCAATAGTGCTCGACCACAAATTAGTTGCAACAAAAGCACACTGCTCTCAATAATTTTCAAGCTCTCTTACATTAAAACTGCAAATCCAGTAGCTAATGTCAATAATGTGGAGACGATTTAATAACTAAACCTGAGTGGGAAATGATATCGACATGGTAGTTATATGTATTGGAACTGCATCAACATGCACAAGAGTCATTAAATTGCTGTTAGTTGCCTCAAAATTAATTTATAATATGGATTCCGTACTACAAAGAGCAAATATTAATTATATTATATCCTGTATAGAAGCACATAGCGCTGAGTAATTTTCATAGTTGTGTAAATAAATATAACTTGAACAGTGCTTTAATGTGAAAAGGTTATGTTTATCGAGTCTTCTCCCATTTCTTTTATTGTTTAAATTCCGTAAGAATATGCAAGCTTTTATCTACATAATTTCGAAGAACTATCGGAAAATAGTTAGGTACTAGCATTCGCTGTAGTGGTGTTATATTTATTTTACTACACACAAATTTTAAAAAAGTAACCCGCTCTTCTAATTTATTATAATGCATATTTATACTATTTTATGCCACAATTGCAACCCATCGACTATTTAAACAGGTTTAAATTTTGAATTGACAGCAACTAATGTTCTAAAGTTAAAATGTTTAAGTAATTTTGTTTTGATTACGTATACTTAGCAATTGGTTTCTGCAGACCAGCGTATCTCAGTCATGCGTTGTTGTAGTTTGTCTTTCTATCTTGTTCTTGGCCTTCTTGATGTTTCCCAGGAGCCTTTCGTCTCTGGCTATTTTTACAATTCGGCTCCCTTACATTATTGCAGTGTAATCATTCTAGCCAGCTATCTTAGTCTATTTGATTCTCTGACTGATGTATTTTACACGCTTCCCCGATAGTTTCTATAGAACTCTGCAACTCCGGGTTTTTGCAATTTCGTTTTTCATCGGAGGATTGGTTGAAAGTTCTCAATGGAGTTTATGAATTGATGTAATAACCTCATTTGACAGATGTAGGCAATTGTCAAAATAAGCAGCAAATAATTTAATCATACTGAATTCTAATAGATTTAACTTTTCACTACCACTCTAAATCTGCAGCAACTTGATACAAATTGTAGACAAAATAGCACAAGCTATCTAAGTTGATATACATTTTTTCCGTTATTTGTAATTTTTTTTTAAATAGAATTTTTTGCTAATATAGTTGTTAATATAACATATTTTAAAACTTATTATACGTTGTATATAAGAATTTAGTTTCTAGTAGCTGAGTGTACCGGCTATCAGCAGTTCTCTTCATTTACACTTGTGTAGCCACGTAACCAATCTGTAACATGAACATTGCAGATTCGAATTTCCACGTTTATTTACACTGAATAAATTGTGATATGATTTTTGTGTTATTATTACAGCTGCCTAGTTACTTTATTTATTATTAAATTCTGTTTTATATTAGGCATCAATCAACTGTTTATAATTTCAATTAAACTATCTTATTAGACTTTGCAATCTAAAGCACGCAGTATGCATGCTCACCGGATAAATAATTATAGCGGCACCTTGAGAAACACTGGGCTTTAGGGCTTAACACACACTAAATTAATATTAATTTACAGAGGTGGGTAAAGGTCGTCGTTGCTGAACATAACATATTTGCAGTATCAGTAACATTTAGGTGGCACGTTTACATCACAAAATGGCCAACTGTTTGCCGCTGCTCCCTTCTTGAAGTCCTGCTTCTGCATAAATGAGTATTATTTAACATTGTCGCAGTACATGTTGTGTTAATTCTCACGATGTGCGACGGGCAACAGTAAAGCAATATAAAAGCATGTTATAAATATAATTGAATCTTCTTGCTCTAAATTTTATAATTTTTAATTTAGTGCTAGTTTTTGCTTCAATTTTTATGTGTTATAATACTAATTATTTTTATTAAAATAAATACTCTTACTTACTAGTTACTTCTCTAAACCTTTTCTTTTTTTGCGCTGCTTTATACTAAAATATCAAAATTAGTGCTATTTTATATGGTATATGTGATAGCACCTTCTCTTGCATTTCCTTGTATTATTAATTTTTAGTATTTTGGGTCCCAACAATATAGGAGCCACAGTAGTACATATTTACCGAAGTAGGGGGTTCATATAAGAATTTTCTTCCTAAGAATCTCTTTGACGTATTTAACCACTAAACTATCTAACAGTCTGTTAAATTGTTAGGTCATATTAAAAATAACTACCGCTACTGGCTTCTGTATGCAAGCGGTAAACTAATAAGGAGGGCAAGAAAGTCGTCTCGTCAAACTTCTTCTCGCATCAGAGAGCTTACGCTTATGAAACCGTTATCGTTACGTATATGTTTGAGAGAGTCTTACCGTACCACTCTTGGAAAATTAATCCTGTATCGGATATACCCACCTTGCTAAAGCACCAACTACACACCTGAAATTTCAAATCTCGTTTTGCTTGAGTGCCGCAATTTTTTTTATCGATTCTGACAGGATATATTTACAGAATCCCTCCTACTGTCCACACGACGCAGTTTACATCGACGTCCTGTATCCCGATGTAGGCCAAGAGAAACATTTGTCAGCGTGTAGATCAATGCCGACGCTCGTAGCCAATCTTTGAGCTGCCGTTGTCGTTCCTTTATTCGCTAAGTCACGCAACCCTAAAGATCATCCGTCACATCGCGAGAAGAACCAACCCAATTCTGCTCAGTATAATCTATTGATGATTATAATTTCTTCTTTAAACCGATCCCCTTCTTTAGCGATTTGCTCTAATCTTAAAATGTTCACGACTGGTTTAATATTTTATGGTTTGCGATTCTGAGATTTCCTATTAAACGTGTTAATTACATCTTTTCGGTAAAAATTGCTTCAGTTTCAAAAATCGAAAATGCGTAACTAAGATTTTAACTTTCCACTCACAATTCTGGTAGCGTACTTTTGACTACTTCTGAACGCCGAGTATTATTGTTATTGGCTTAATATGGTTGCTGCACTGTTAACCAAATTAGTGTAAATGTATTCTTTAAAGCCGTATGAATGAGTTTCATACTAATGTCTTTTTTTCTATAATAAAAAATCATCGCAAACTTAATTTAAACTTACTAGAACTAGCGATAAAACGCCTCAACATGACGAGGTCTCTCAGTGACGTTACATATCAGTACAAAAGTGCGTTTACATTAGCGAGTCTACTGGTAACAAGAAACTCACGTTGTATGACTGCTCCATAGGGTAAAAATGCCTGAAAACAGCAATATTCTTACTGTCATTGGTGTAGTTCCAAACTGTAAAAACATACTAACGTAATAACCGCAAAGGCAATAAGTCGGACAGCGCCCCATATAATTGCGATATAACGTGTTAGAGTGAGATAATAGTGTGTCAAGTCTTCGACGAAACTAAATAAATCCTACAGTTCTTTAGTTTGCCACTCCTTAGCGGTAACCCCACCACATTTACTTATTCGTGATATCAAACCACGTTTCGCGTCAAACGACAAATACTGGCCAATTTATTTATATCATTATTTTGTTATGGATCCAAATTAATACGTATTTTTTAAACGTCAAATATACCCAATTTCGCTTCTATTAAACAAGCTTTACTTTAAAACTGTTCGGCATTGCAAGTACCCTATTGATACTTTTTTCTAATTCATTCATGTTCAGTCGTAGTGTTTTAACCTCTTACATGTGCATTTATTTAATATTTACCTATTTAGCATTACAATGAACAGATAGACACTTTTGTTTTGTATAAAATAATCTTGATATCACATTCTACATGAATAAGTATAGTTACATATCAATATACAACGTTGACACACGTTTAAGACTTATAAAATTGATCTTCTTCTTCTTTCTTCTTTATCAGCTCAATGACGTCCACTCCTGGACATAAGCCTCTCCTAGGGTCCTCCATTGGTATCTGTCTCTCGCATGCTGAAGCCAATTTTTTCCAGCAAACTGCCTTATATCATCTACCCATCTGCGTTGTGGTCTTCCACGACTCCGATTTGTTTCCCGCGGTCGCCATTGCAGTAGTTTGTTTGTCCATCTATCTGTCGATTGTCTAGCTATGTGCCCCGCCCACTGCCACTTTAGTCGCGATATACGTTCAATGACATCAACGACTTTGGTTTTCGATCTTATTACTTCATTTCGTACTTTATCCCGTAGCGAGATTCCTAAGATTATTCTTTCCATGGAGCGTTGGGTGACTCGAAGCCTAGTTGCGCTCTGTTTGGTTAATGTTATCGTTTCGAGACCATAAGTAGCAACAGGCAAGACACACGTGTTGTACACTTTTCGTCTAAGGTTGATCGGTATGTTTTTGTCTTTTAAGATGTATTGTAATTTCCCAAACGCAGCCCAAGTCAGCCCTATTCTCCTTGTTATTTCTGCTGTTTGGTTTTCCTTGCCTAGTGTGATGAGGTGGCCTAAATAGATGTATTCCTGGATCTTCTCTATGCCTTCGTCTTCTATGGTTATTTGTACATTTTCGTCAGGGCTCATCAACTTAGTTTTTTTAAGGTTCATTTTAAGTCCCACTTTTTTCGATGCTTCATTGAGGTCTTGCATCGTTTGTTTTAGTTCTTCTGTATCGCTAGACATGATAACGATATCGTCAGCGAAACGGAGATGACTAAGATGATATCCATCGACTTTCAGACCCTTTTTGTCCCAATCTAGTTTTTTAAAGACATCCTCCAAAGCTAGTGTAAACAGCTTTGGAGAGATGACATCTCCTTGGCGCACTCCTCTCATTACGTTTATTTTTTCCGTTTTTGTATCTTCATCGATTTTTACTTTAATGGTTGCGTTGTTATATATGTTTTGTATGATTGCGGTATACCTAGAGTCAATTCTAGCGTTATTGAGTGCTTTCAAGATTGCCCATGTTTCTACAGAATCAAACGCTTTGTGGAAATCGATGAATACCAGGTGAATAGGGATATTATATTCCGTGGTTTTTTCTAGGACGGTGCGTAGGGCTTGGATATGATCCATTGTACTAAATCCTCGTCGGAAACCGGCTTGCTCCACAGGTTGGTAGAAGTCAAGCTTTTCAGTCAGACGATTTGTTAAGATGCGGGTGAATAGCTTATACATATGATTTAACAAACTGATAGGACGGTAATTTTCTATATTTGATAGGTCCCCTCTTTTGGGAAGAAGTACGACTTCTGCATTATGCCACTGTTCTGGTATTCTACCTTCGTATAAGCATTTATTCATCAGTGTTTGTATCACTTTTTCGAGACTGTTTCCACCTAACTTCAACATTTCAGCCGTAATTTCGTCTTCGCCCGGACATTTCCCATTTTTCATCTGTTTTAATGCCTTTCTCATTTCGTCTGACGATATTTCCGGTAAATCCTCTGACCCTACATTCCTTACTTGTTTTATTGTTGTTGTTGGTTCTGGGTCCATTTTATTTGATGAGTAAAGGTCCGCGTAGAATAATTCCACAGCTTTTGTTACATCATCAATATGTGATACTGTCATTCCTTCCTTGTTTTTTAATTTGGTTAGTTTAGTTCGCCCTTTTGCGAGCCTCGATCTTAAAACCTTCATATTTGTATTTCTTTCGATTGTTTCGTGTATTAATTTCGTTTTGTAGGTTCTAATGTCTTTCCTGATTTCTTTCTTGGTATTTTTGTTCAGTTGTTTAAATTCCTCTGTAAAATTGATATTAACCTACAATTTCCAAAAAATCTCCATGGTCATGAAGAAACAACATATGAAAAAAAAATTGTAATTGGAATTGACTTTTAGTGTTGTCAAATTATAAAACTGAGAGTTGCCAAAACAGATTTATAAGTGGTACCAACTTAAGGGCTCTTGCAGGGGTTTTGTGATTACGTTATACACAATAAGAACATGTTAAGATACAACCAGTATTCACTTGTTTTATAACGGAGGCTCCTAATCTTGGCCTGCTCGTTATAAACGTGTTTCAGTTGAACCAGCCTCATAGTATCAGATTAAATTAATTAAGATGAATAATATAATAACTTGGTAGTTAGTTAAACTGTGTGTCTAGTTTCTAAATTGCGGAATTGTGTCTGATTAACAATATAAGTTATTCCATGGATCTACAGCTCTGCTCCATAATATTGACTTAAAGGGATTTTTGTTGAACTATCTCTTGGTAATTTGTATTTGTGTCCTCGGATATGAAAGTTGCCGTCCCATTACTAATGGTTCTGGAGTTTGGGTCAATTATAGTAACAATGCTATTATCTTGCAGGTTTCAATAAGGTCTCATCGTAGTCGGTGTTTTTTTAAAGAAAGTAACTGCAGTGCCTTTCCCCGTAAGGAAGGTTTTCTAATGTCATGGGGATTTTAGTTCTCACCTCTGTAGCTTTTCAAAAAGGTTCATATCCTCGCTCAAATATGGTGACTAAACCGAAATTCCAATAATGGTCTGACGTAGGTTACATATACTCCTTTGCATAAATCCGGAGTTCGATAATTGAATGACGAGGACGCAGGACGAGCATTCCTGGTAGCCCCGAAGCCAGCCAAAATTCCGAACTTTTCCAGTTCCCCTCAGAGCCTGATAGCCTTCTCTGTGCCCGAATCAACATAAGTTCGCTCAGACTACGCCAGCATCTTTAACAGACGATATCCATAGTTGGCCCGAAGCTGCACTTCGTTACCGGGAGGCCGGACCAAGTCTCGTCTCTGCTACTACTCTGGAATTCTCCAGTCCAGGCCGAACGTTTCCGTCGCTGAGCACTACGCATCTGCAATACCCTTGGAAGTCGCCCTGACGCCAATTCTTCACCGGGTTCTTCGCCTCCGCAACGGCTCTGTCCAGGTCGAATCTCTTTTAGTTTCTCTACATCCCTCATTATGATCGAGTCTCCTCCAGGCCTTGCAAACCCCGAGCCCGAAATCACCTCTCCGCAAAGGAACAAGAAGAACAACCACCACCGTGGCGCCGGCGCGTTACTACGCACACTAATCACACATTTTTAAATTCTTGTACAGATATATAGACATTTATCAATGGAAATAAAACAACATATAATCAATCTCGGCTCCAGTGTTTTGATTAGCCCCGCTAACTCCCAGAAACCGAGCGTTAAAAATATACCGGGTGTCCGTTCTCAAAGTCGAACATAGGCGATTAACATTGTATTGGACGTTGATGCCGATTCCTGCTCGCCAATTCAACCTACAGGGAAGGTAATGGTATCAATGGAAAGATAAAATTATTACGCATCAAATGATACCAATAGTAATATTCAAGATGCGATTTTTATTCTAAAATACTAATTTAAAACTTGGGAATTTTTAAATATGCCATGCCTTGCTTTTCAAGTTCGATAGCATTTGCCAAAAAAATTGCTAATTAGTAGGCGTAAATCAGGTATTTTCTGTCAATGTCTGTTAAAATTATCTACAGAAAAATGAATTATTTCAATAAAGAATGAGTGAATGCATTAATGTTAATTGCCTATGTTCGACTTTGAGAATGGACACCCGGTATATTTATTTAACTGTTAGTATTGTGTTGTTGTATACAATATATTGCATGGAAGAATTTGATTTGTTAGTAATACTGACCATCTCAGTATATTTAGGGTTATCAGTCAATCCCAAAAGTGGTCCTAGGACTGAGACTTGGGGGACTGATAACTCTTTCATTAAATTGTTGCCGATACAGTAAGTAAGTTCTGTTGTTGAAGAAATGTTCGATCAATGACCGGTCTTTCGGGTATGAATCCATGTATTTGATAATAAGGATGTTAATGCAATAGGCTGGTAATGTGAGTCTATTGTCCTGGTACCCTAATATTAGAATAAATCAAAAAATAACTGTAGCCTAAAATCCGTCCCACGGGAGACAACATTATTCGAAAGCTTATGAGTGAATTTCGTCAGGTTCTGTTGAAGAATTGGTATTCAGATTGATATTGCAGGTGATTTTATGGAGACTCACAGTAATTCTAGGAATTAGACAGCTATATTGGACATATGGTCAGTCGTTTCGTTAATAAATAAATCCATTCATGAATTGGTCAGCGAAGATTCCAGGGATTTAACACACACTTCCTTGGTTATGCTTTTTTGTTGGTCATCGTATACGATCAATTTCGAAACGAAACGTCACGAATATTTTAAATGAAAAGTTTAATAATGGTGACCCCATCAACTGGCCAGCAAGACCTCCAGATCTCTCCATTTTAAATTTTCTTGTGTGGGGATTTCCCAAACCACAAGTTTATATTACTTGTCCATAAGATTCGGACGAATAATTATTAATTTTCATTGTTCATGTTGTTATGTTGTATTTATGTTGAGTAGTATATGTTGTCAAGACAGTATTAAGGAACATTGTTCTACTCGAAGCTGACAAATCATTACATTTGTTTCCCGCCTACTTTTTCCAATAAAGCTCTAATCTACCCAAGCGTGCATTAGTTAGTTGTTATATAATTATCGATTTATGTTTTTAATTCTTTAAACAACTATAACATATGATATATCGTTGTAAAAACATTTTTTACAGCTCTAGAATATATAATAAAATTGGGTACGTTCAAAATTTTGAATGTATTTTCTACATGTAACACATTTGATGCTCAATTGTTTTTTGGCAATGGCAAATAATAGAAAATTAAATGTAGAACAACCTTTCTTCTATAACATTTTGTCATATCTCTAACAATAGCCGAGCTATCTGCTGTGACAGCTAAAATCAAATAGATTGTGTACAACAATTAATTCAAGTTTTAACTGTTCGCGTTAATATAGTATGAACAAAAAGAAGTTCTGCGGTCATGTGTATTATAACACCAGAAACTTATACCTAATCCTTCTCACTGACATTTTATAGGCAGTGGCTGCTGTCGCTAATATCGCAACCTTATCATCACCGTGGTCAGGACTACCAGTAATAAACGCAACGGAAATATTTACAAATCCTGCAAAAAAGAAGAAAAATATCAAAATCTCATTATGTAACGAATGTCAAATAACAGCTTCATATTTTCTGGTATTGTAATACACATGACTTCAAAATTTCAAAGAAACGTTGATAAACTTCTTTTTTCCTCATACGATAGAATAACAGTTGACGGAAACGGAAATGTAGATTATCAAACTATTAGTTGGTGGTCTTGTTTAGGCTCGATCCACACTATCGGGCTGCTCTCGGTTCGATCTCGCTCCGCTCAATTTTTTATACATTGTTAGCAATGGGCGCGACCTGAGCTTGAGCGTTACCTATAGTGTGAATGTGCCCATTGCTAACAATGTATAAATATTTGAGCGGAGCGAGATCGAACCGAGATCAGCCCGGTAGTGTGGATCGAGCCTAAAGGTACAAAAATCAAACAGAAAATTTAGATCACGAGCTTGTGTCATTGCTAACATTTCTAAGAACATATTTCCATTTCAAGGTTTAACATTTTTAACAGTCACACAAAATAAATTTCTGGTGATACAGTAATATTTAAACCTATTTTTCTATATTTAATATAACGTGTAGGTGTATTATACAGGGTGAATCATAAATTGCGGACAAAATTTAGACCACGCGATTCTGCATCAAAAACTTAGCAAAAAATTCTACAAATATTTTGCTAGGAAACGTTTAGTTTTTAAAGAATTAATTTTTGCAAAACTTAGTAATAATGTGTGGTCAATCGTACTAAGCTGTGTGCTAAGTCGCCTGCAATTCCTACTTGAATTTAATTAGTAACCTAAGGAGATTGTATACAGATATAGTAGACCTCTTTCATAGTAAAATTCTAATTAGAATGTGCTGTTTGCATTTTTAAATTAACAGTACGTAACTAGTAAGGAAATATCGACTACGTTTTAAGTTTTTTTTTAAACATTCTAAATTACAGTAAGTGCTCAAAGTGGCTACCCCCAACTTCTATGCATTTCATACACCTACGTATTATGCTCTCTTCTAGATTTTGAAGCATATTGTTTTGTTGAATCCTTATAACTGCTTCAATTATTCGTTGTTGAAGTTGCTCTTGAGTATCAATTTCTACTTCATACTCAAATGCTTTTAATGTTTCCCACAAGAAAAAATCTAGACAGCTTAAATCTGGGCTTCTTGGTGGCCACGACCAATCCATCGTTCTGGAAATTTCTGATTTAACCATTCGGGTTTGAATTCCCCAGTGTGCTGGTGCTCTGTCCATTTGAAAAAAACATATTTCTTCTTAAATCTAATGGTATTATACATCATCTAATAGATCCGTAAAATCAGTGTCTAAGAATTCAACAATATTATTCGGGTTTAGTCGACCAGGAAAAATGTGTGGTCCTATAAGCCTATTATCAATAATACTACCCCACACATTAATGCTAAACCGAACTTGATGATTCGTTTGGTACAGTGCATAGGGGTTTTCATCGCTCCATTGGTGTATATTATGGATATTAAACGTTCCATTTCTGGGGAACGTAGTTTCATCACTCCACAAGGTACGTCCAATAAAACCAGGATTCCTTTCTTGCTCACGAAGTAATCATTTGCAGAATCTGACTCTTTGGTGGTAGTCTTCTGGTAATAATTCCTGGACTCGTTGGTAATGATACGAGTGCAAGCCATTTTACTGTAATAAACGATGAATGTTTCTTTGGTTAACACCAAAGATTCGGGCAATGGACCGGGTACTTTGTTCTGGTTCAGTTTCGACTACATTTAAGATGTTTTCTTCAACTTCTGGTAATATTCGATGAGGGCGGCCTTTGTCAGCTACTGGAGTGGGTGCAGTTCTCCCAGTTTCTCGCATTCATTGATCCAGTTGTCGAAGAACATTCTCCTAAGATTAGAGACATGTCTGCATACTCCACAAAACTGTACTCCATGACGCTAATATGGGAAATCAACAAAACTCATATCGAAACTCAAGAACTGTATGGTACTAACCAAAAAACACGAATAAACACAAATAAACTAAAATAAAACTAAACTGAAGGTAACACTAAAAATATGAAGATAATGAACACGAAGACAATTAAGCACGGCGTTTTGTACAGAAAATTTTCACAGAAATGTCGTTAAAAGTCAAATTACTTAAAATACAAAAGTACGTAAAAGCCTACGTAGGACTTTGACCATATGACCAAAGTAGTCGGTGTCTAAGGTACCTGGTACTCTGCATGCCTAGACCGTGTCCATTAACAAACAAACAACAAGTCTACGTTTGTTTTAAAATGTACAAATCATATTGCACATTGTTGCAACATTTTTGGAAAGATTGCAGAAACTTCAAACTTCTGATGGAAATAGAGTAAACCAAGGTTATGATGACTACAATTACAGATTGGTAATTTCTTTTGTTGATAATACTACAACTACAAATCATTATTTCATAAATATATCACACGATAAGTAACCTGGAATCTAACTTAAGACTGCGCATCTATGACGCTAACAGCAAATTGGTATAAGACTCTATTGCTCCATCTTTGATGCAGAATCGGATGCTATGTCTATTGTCCGTCATTTAGGATTCACCCTGTATATTAAAATAATCTTTTATGAATAAAAAAAGAGGGGTTATAATTTCTTGTAATTATATTCATTTATTTGTGTCTTTTTCAAAAGAGAATAATTTATATTTTAAAACTGTGTTCACATATAATTATACTTATACGTATTAGAGTGTGGTTTGCATGAGCACTGAGTGCTAGCTGGAAATTGGCAAAAGTTCGCTGCGGTTTTCTAAATAACTTTCGAATTTGCATAACATTTTTGTTTAAATGAAAATGTAGATTTTAAAACTCGTTGACTAGTTTTCAGTAGTTTGGGGTTAATACAGCTAGCTGTAACAGCGTCTGCACATTATGCACATAATAATTAAGAAAGCCATAACGGAGTATTTACCAAGCAATTTATTATCTTTCTACTAAGATTACCTCTGTTATTGTTTTAATTGATTTACGTAGTAGTTGGACCATAAAAGTTGTTTAAAAAGGCGTATAATAATTTTCAGTACAAAGTTAAAAACATATCTCAGACAAAGCGCGGAGTAATGAGATTAAGCCGTTTCGTTCATAAGGTATTAAGCAAATGGAAGGTGGAAATAGCTGCACAGTACAATAAAATAATCACATGTGGAAACGGTCGCGGAACTCCCTTAATCTAAACTAGATCTGAAATTGTTATATGCAAATTGTGGAAGGAATTTTCTCCGGGTTTATTTTTTCTTTTTCCACACGATGTAACGGAAGGAAAGATAAAACCGCATATAAATATCGCATTTCTCAATCGACTTGCTGAATACCGACGGGATTAAATTCCGTCTGCAGATGTAATATTTAAACAAAAAGCACTCCGCGAATCAATAAGACGTTTCCTGCTTTCTGAGGGTGTGAAAGGAATGCATCAGTATTCTTTATGCGTCCAGGGGCCCAGCTACTGAATATACAGTTTCGGTGCATTACAGTCTCCGCCACTTTCTGTCCAAGACATAAAACATTACTCGGGCCTGCCATAACGTCAATTTTAGCCCGTTCTTTATTTTTGCTCCTGTGTCTTTCCGTCCTCACAGGGCCACAAAAGTCGCCCGATACGGAGGACAGCTCTTTCCATTTGATTTGTTAGCTTTAGTTTTGTGTGATGGCCAAAGCAACAGACATGAGTGACGGCCGGCGCTGGTTCTAAGGATAAAAAAAGATCGCTTTGCCTTGGCTGCGTTGACAATATGAGATTGTATCACGACTTTACATAAAATATTTCGCATGATTAAATCTACAAACAGTCCTGAAAAACTTGTAACCTTATTATAAAAATTCTATGGAACTCACGTTCTTCACGATTCGATGCTTTCGCAGTGGCATTTGGTTATTCTATTAGATATTCATAATATTCAGATGTCGAATACAAAGGTTTATACTTGAGCTGGAAATCATTTTTCATATAATGCAGATATGAAGTGATGATGTTAGGTGGTCATTGAACTATAACTTGCTAAAATGGAGAATTGATTAGAAATACAAAAGCACTGCCACTTTTGTGTATTTTAAAATACATTATTATATTCTAAAATACGATAACATTGCTGTCAAAAATGTCGGCGTTGCTTATTCTCTTGTCTTAATAAAGAGTGCTACGTCATACAAATCGTTTATGAACTGTCAATTGAGCGTCCTTTAATTTTAAATAGAAAGTCAAATATTGACTGGAATAATTTAACCATAGATCGTTGAAAACAGAAATAGTGCGTCTAGATGGGTACAAATAAATAATAATTTTTCGACAATTTTTGTGATTCTGAGCAACTTCTGTTATCGTACGAAGCAATAAAACTCAATAGTCTTCTCCACGTACATGTACAAAACACCTCCACTATTAGCCTGATGGATCACCTTCCTACCTATTATGGTATTAAACGGTGTAAGGCCGATATTGAGCATATAACAGACCAGGATAAATTTTGTGGCTGAGGCCGATTAGGCCGAGGCTAATAAATTATCCGAGTCAGTTATATGTAATATCGACCGTGTGTTGTAGAACAGTTTTTGTAATATCTACTAAAAGTGGCCAATTTTAAGATATGCGATTTTAATATAAATAAAACTTACTGAGTTCCGCACATCATTTGGTAGTGTATCCACGATTACAACGACCGTGGTTGTTAACAGTTTTGGCTGTTATGGGTGACATCTTGAACAAGCAGACAGTACTGATATAGTACAATGACATGTAGGTATTAGGAATAGTAATTTGTACAACTAGTTTTGAAAATCATACTTTTAGGTAATCAAACAAATGAATGAAAAAAGGGACTTTCAGAACGTGTTGTACACGTAGTTTTTTTTCATACTGAAGTCTTCGGAATTTACAACTGTAAAATTAACAATTCACAATTTTTATAAAATAATTAAAAAATGTACTTTTTAGGATTTTGTGGTACTTTCTTCACGATTTCTTCGTGATGTGTTGACATTGTTATTCTATCTCTTAGATCTCTGGTTCTGAGTAGAGCACAGTTAATTTGGTGCCGAACTGTGAATGATCTCACTGAGCTCGATTCCAATCGCCAAGGTTGTGAAAAATTCCGCACCCCGCGGGATTCGAACCGAGGATTTGCTTAATACAAGCCTAGTGCTTTCCTAACTGTGCTACCCGGGATTTGCAAAGTAAATTTAAATAAAAGATCTGGACTATACAACTTTTGATTAAAAAGGTTATATAGAAATATAAAATCCAATATTTCTCTTCACATTTTTAGAGAACTATTGTTGAATGGAAATTCACTAGAAAAGAATCGTATAAAGTTATTTTGAATATATTCTAACCGATCTATATACTTACTGTATTGGGGATTCCAAACAGCGCTGCAGTATTCTAAATGATTTCGGATCAGAGAAAAGTAAAGGATCTTAAGGGCATAGGAATTTGTGAAGTGAATGCATGTTCTAATTAGAAATCCTAACTTTTGATATGTTTTCCATGCTGTTTTATCAATGTGGATATCAAACAGCACTTTATTGTTTATCGTGACATCCAGAACTTTTATATTAGTAACTTCTTTGAGAGGATCAACCCCCAAGAAAGATGGGAAGTGAGTAACCTATCGATTACGTGTGAATTTCATTTGGTAACATTTTATAATGTTCAAGATTAAACCATGTTATTTGCAATATGCATTTAATCTGTTTAAGTCGGTTTGAAAACATACCATATTGGACATTGGAGATCACACTTAAGATTTTAAGATCAGCGGCGTACAATAATAACTTGGTGAACCGAAAACAGAGGGAGATAATGTTGCATGAAAATGATGCAAACCAAAGGGCCTAGGTGCAACCCTTGAGGAACACCTAATGAAATAGCTTCTTAATCAGATTTATAACCGTTAACTACAAAAAGCTGATCTATTGATCTATTCTTGAGATATGGTGATATTCATAGCAGGAGATCACCATGAATACCGATTGAGTTTAGTATTTTTAATAAAATGCTATGGCTGATTTTATTGAAGGTTTTGCTGTCTGTCTGTATAAACAACATCGATCTATTACCGATTCTCTATGCTTTTTAATGTATATTCCGTATAGGACAGTAAATTAGTGGTAACCAACTTAGCAGCAGACATATTTGCTTTTGTTGAATTTACGTTATAAATATGTTTTCCCAAATTTTGTTAAAAATGCAGAGCTTAGAAAGAGGTGGATAGTTTTTGACTTTGTTTTTATTGCCGGATTTGTATGTATTTACGAGATGCAGTTTTCCAAATTGTAGGGTAACAAACTTCACCTACTGATTTATTAAAAGGAATGGATAAAGGAAACGATAAGCTTGAAATATCCAGACAAATAATACGAATAATAATTCTACAAAGAAGTTTAAGAGATTATTTTCTTTTGTTGCTTTTACCATATGCATCCTTGTTTAAAGCAGGGATTCTTTTAGAAGATGTTCAGTAAGTATTATATTTCATTTTCTTGGTGAGGTCTTCAACATCATACGATCTTGTTGGCGTTTTTGCGTCATCTTATTTCTTCAATATTTCAATACCGACATATTCTATAATACATACATACATACAAGTCCCATTATTCCCTTACGGGACATAGAGTGTTGACGAAGTGTCTCCACTCGTCTCTGTTTCTTGCTATTCCCCTCAGTTGCTGGATCGATTTTTCTGTTTCCTCTTCCACGCTACGTCTCCATGTTATCCTTGGTCTACCCGGTTTTCTTCTTCCTTGTGGGTTCCACGTTAGGGCTACTCTGTAGGTTTCTTCTTCGCACTTTCTTGCGGTGTGGCCGATCCATCCATATTTTCTTTTACGGACCTCTGTGATTACTTCTAGTTGGTTCGTCATTTCCATCAGTTCTTGATTTGATACCCTATCTTGCGACCTTATCCCAAGTATGTATCTCAGGCACCTGTTGACGAAGATTTGTAATTTTGCTATGGTCGCACCGGTAATTCCCCACGATTCGCACCTGTACAATAACACCGCTTTAACAGTTGTGTTAAACACTTTTAACTTTGTTTTCTCTTCTAGATTGCTTGCTCTCCATATTTTACTCATGTTGATAAAAATGCCTTTATCCTGTGCTCGACGTCTAGGGTTGAACCACCATCCCTTACAATCACGCTACCTAGATATATCTATCCATATATAATAGACTTGTCCGGGACGCTGTTCCAGCAGCCAAACCGTAAGAGATAGAGAAAAAAGTTATTAAAGTTATATGTTTGGAATGGTCATGTCAGGTCCGGAACCGAATATCAGTCACGTGACACTTCCGGTTTTCGAGAATTTTTTTTTTTTAAATATTATTGTTTTTATTTAATACGCGTTCTATTTGAAAAACGGTTTTTTTTTGTTTTATTAAATGAGACATTTGTCTCACTGGTTGCTAGTTCTATAATAATAGTAGAATAAAACTAGCCTCAAACTGATATCCTCTGTGCAAGACAAATACTTGTAATTAAGAGAAAGAGAAAGGGAACAATACACGTAGGCTTTCCAATCACAGCCGGGTGCAATTACATTGTTAAAATAATGGTGGGAAATCAAATCATAAAACCGCGCGTAAATCTTCATCCCGGCACAACTAAATTCATGTAAATCTAATCCTCGTATAATCAAAATAATCAAACCACCACCGGCGGATTAATGTTTAAAATTCGATGTAGAGCGTGTGTTTTAATTTCTGCGCAGCGATTGGCATACGGGAATTGATGAAGATTGATTTATTAGCGGGGATAATGTCGAATATCCTGCAAACGGATGGGCGAATACATCACGCATTACAAAGACTGGCGAATTTATTGCTTGGGGGACGCCCGGCCTATTTCACGTATTTTCAAGATTTTTAAATTGCTTTCCCGGCGTTGTTTTACTACGGCTGGTCGTAATTGAATATAGATGAGGACGTAATCTCCGCTCGGGATTGTGTATTTGGTAAATATTGTGAAAATTAATCGTAGGCTTTTATTATTTACCACAGAAAAATAAAGTCCACAGAACTACACGGAAGGGAAATGTCCGAGATAAATGTGTGTGCTGATGCTTACACTACCACCTAATTCGGCGAAACAGTTTTTTTTTAAATGTGTCTAATACGAAGACGTATGTTGAAGCTTATGCACAGGTAGAATTTTGACCGACGTTGAAATTTAATCCGGTATTCTAAGGATTCTATATGTCGCTGTCTCTATTTGTAGTACTAATTTAAGTGAAATATTGGCGCTGTAATTGTGTGGAGCCACAATCCACAGCATTGTAAATACGCATCGATTTACGCAGGCTGCACATTGTAAAATATACATCCGCAAACGACAGACTATATTTGATATGTACGTCTCAGATGGTTCAGGTCTGCCTTATACATACATCTACATAAAATCGATGCTAAGTCAGTAAACCCTTTGGCATCGGCCTAGATTCGCAGCTCGCTGCTACATACATAAATCTCTAAATCTGATGTCTTTATCTGCCTTTGTGAGTCTTTTCGTAGTCGTTAGGCTGGACAAAAATTAAACGACTTCCGGTGTTTTAAGATAAATGTGCAGCCCGCAAATATACGGTGTCTTTATATCTCCGTACGGATGCACATGCGGAATGTAGCGTGCAATTTATGGTATCTTTATTATCTGCGGCAATCGCAAGGAGGTTCCAGGAAGCGAAGAAGTAAAGACTTGGAGGTTACGTGAACGTACTCGCTGTTGCCTGCATTCGAGAAAAATTAAATATAGGTATAGTTCTTCACCGTCAAAATGGATCTTGCCTGCACTTGAGTGTTGCCTTTGAGATTATTCACCACTGTCAAGGATAATTATCGAAATTATAGTTTCTAGATAAATTTACTGCTACTAAGCCTTTTATACTGCTTCTAAAGCTATAGATCTATATCAAATAGAAATTACAATAATCTCATCCCTGCTTACAATTAGTTTTTGGAATAATAATGTTAAAGTTGAGAAAGGCATAAGACACTAAAATTAAAAATTATATTTCAGATAAAACTCTTGTTCTGTGGCTGTTCTTAGTTATAACCCTCATGCATCCATTACTGGACTTACTAGAAACGGACCTCCCCATTATTCTCACATAACTTCTGTTCCAGGCTTTACGATACCACAGTAACTGAGCTGTTTGTAACAGCCCTAAAATGTTTATTTCTTATTTTCGTTTGTAATAAAACCTACCTGTACAAGTGTATATCTTTGTACTTTTAGAGTTGCCATTTTAAAGCGGTTTTGTTATTAAAGCAAACTACGATTGAGGTAGCAACACAAGATATACAATTATGGATTGGGACGATTCAATAAACGTCAGAAACTGTTGAACTTAATATATTAAAACTTGAAAAATAACATATGTAATAACAAAAAAATTCATGATAACCTAGTGAACTACCATATAATCTGAACAAAATCGTCTTAGTATTACATTAAATCAACAAAAACCATACGTAAAATATGGATAGGACCTAGTCGACGCCTACAAATCTAGTTCAGTTACATTCTTTTCAGTATTACCCAAAACTGAGATACAAATTGCAAACGACATGGAGTGTTAGTAAAATAATTTTTAATTAAAATTATTCGTTGACCAAGAAGCCAGAAAAGATACACCATTATTTCTAACTACAAATGCAAAACGGCTGGTTCAAATATTTAGAAAAATAGTTTAATAACTCGAAGGTTTACAATTTAGGATAATGTTTCCATCTGGGAGCGGCTGGAACACAAATACATAATTTTTAGTTTGAATATGATTAGTCAAAGATTAAATTTTCATTACGATTCGCGCTTTGAAAAGAAACACGGATATCAGAACCCGCGTTCAAGATGCAACCCATTTAGAAATTGAAAACGGACCCCTTGTGGAAACGTCCCGTTTCCCCCCAAGTTTTTAAGCCATGAATCGGTTACCCTTATCCTTAAGTCGAAATTTTTCGTTTTGTCCAGTATTCATTTCCGCCGTTCAATGTTATCGCGTTGGAATGTTTCTATTTTGTAAATTTTGTAGGTCACACGAGAAAGAGTTCATACCTTTTGTCACCTTACTAAAGATTGCTTGAAGAAACTCAAGACTGAGACCTGCCTCATTCGCTGTGTATGTAATCTTCCGAACATTCCAATGCCTTTATGCATTTTTTTAGAAGCTTAAGCTTAGCTTTAATATTTAGAATCGTTCTAATTATCCCGATTAATTATTACAAAGCTATTTTGTTAATGCGATTTGTTACAAGTTTATTGTTGCGGTATTTTTAGAAAGTTATGCTGGCCTGCATACACTTCTCTTTTCGTTTGACAATTTTTGTTAATGCTTAGGCATATGAATTGTCCAGGAAGCTTTAATAATTTTTGATTTGCTGTTGGCATTATTCTTCTTTTTGAACATTTTAGTATGTTATCTTCAGGATAGAGCTATTTGTGGTTCCCATTCTGGAAATTTTTAATCTTGAGTTTACTTCTGCTGCCCTAAATCGGACTTTTAGGGGTTCTTTTTATAGCTTACTTACCCGAAAGGCCGCACCAAATAGCAAGTAGGAAACGGTTCATCTCTCTACTTTCACGTAGTTTGACGTTTTACTGAATTTATTTGAGGCCTTCAGTAATATTGGAGTATCCTTTTAGCAATGTTCCAATAACATAATCTCCAATACAAATTGAACCACTTTTGGTACTTGTCGCACGCTGTGGAGGGGCTTTACAACTTCGTCGTATTGGATCTACGCTGGCCCGTCTACGACACCCTTGCCTAGTACCTACAAGTGAGTCCTCCGCTTTTGCCTACGTGGACGATGACTGTGAGCAGATCAGAGGTATTTTACTATACTTCGGGCGCAACTACGGCTACGTGCTACATAATTTGCAACTAGTAAACAATCACCCGTCGTAAATATCTAAGATATAAGAAAAAAACTATAATTTGTAAAATACATTGCAATATTTATTAGTTTAGTGTGGCTTGACTTTGGCTCGTTTTTTGTCGTTTTATAATTAAAAAAGACAAGCTAACAAATAGCTAGTTTAATAAAAATGGTTTTAATGTTTTAATGACCTTTGAAAATAATTACATGTTTCAAAAACGTTAGTTGCATATTCTCCAGAAAGTTATAATAGTCACTATATTATTCTTTAGTCATTTAGTGGTTTACCAAGATTCTAACAGTTTGGGCATCTAATGCGATATGATACATATGGAATCTTCCAACTAATGATCGAAGAGAATATCGTCGGAAACCGTAGTAGGCAGAAGAAGAACCACAAGATTTACGGAAGTAGTATGCAATAAATAGCAGCATACACCTACTAATCCTCTTTGTAAAGCATTAATACATATGTTCAAACATGTGGTTATATTTAAATATGTCTGGACCTCCATTGCGAAGATTGGGCTGTAGAAAAATATCCAATACTTTAGTATTAATTGATACATTTTATTTACACATTTTTGGATAATGAAGTCTGTCGTAAAAGTAATAGATACGTACTTATGGAGTAGTACTTTACTAATTTCACCTTTTAAAATTATTGTAATATACACAAATGATATATTTCTTTTATTTGATATTTGTTTGTCGATTAGACACATATTTTCTTAATATTCGTACTCTAAATATTTCTTGATATGGACCAGAAATCAGAAGAATGCTGCTGTAACAAAAATCGAAATTGAACACCGAGATACTTAGGGCACCTGATTCAACAATTCTCATATTGTTCAACATATACAGCGACCGCATCATGGGAGTGACAGGGATAGGGGCATTGCAGTTGGTGAAAAGAAAATAAACGATTTACGATACGCCGACGATACCCTGATAATCACGAAAGCCGCGGATGAACTTGCGAGCATTCTGCAGTTATTAGATGAACAAATCAGAACATACGGCTTGAAGATAAACACTACAAAAACAAAAGTAATGATTGTGCACTGCGCAAACAACAACCCAGACGCCCTGAGGGTCACCGGATATGAGATTTGAATAGCTGGGCATTTGGAGAGACACTTCTACCACCATTAAGACCATAGTTAGACTCTTCCGAACACTTATCTTCCTCATTGCCACTTACGCAGCTGAAACATGGACTGTCAAGATAGCAGACCGCCAAAGAATCGACGCTAGAAATGTGGTGCTACAGAAGGATGCTCTGACTATCTTGGACGGCACGTCACACCAACGAGATGATCCTGAGACAGATTAACAGCAAGACAAAACCGTCGACCTTAGTAAGCCAGCAATTCCTCAAGTACTTTGGACTTATAGTAAGGAAACACACGATGGGCAGGTCAAATGAAAAGCTTGATTGGACAGAGACTACATCAATCCATTCATGTCGCTCAAGACAAACGCTTGGAGAACAACCCAATAAAATGTTAATATATGATGCCACCACACCTTTTCGTAGGGTTGGATCGAGAGGAACAGAGAGAGAGGGGGGGAGAGAGAGAGAGAGAGAGAGAGAGAGAGAGAAAGAGAGAGAGAGAGAGAGCATGGCAGCAAAAATTTTGATTTAATTATAAAATTGCACCAACGTATAAAGGGTAAAAAGAAAAGAGACAGCTGGCGTTGGAAAAGTAAGATGAAGTATCATTTTTATTCGAGAACTTTTAAATGATAAATTAGTTCAAGTGTTTGTCTATAACTGAAACATTAGTTGTTGAAACATGCTCAGAGAAACTGGGGGCTCTGTCTAAACAACACAACAGCAGAATTAACCAAATCAAAAATATACATATCTGGAATAAACACCTTCTGCTTGTGTTGGTCCCATAACCATTTAGTGATATTTACATTAGACGCAAGACCCAAAACAATTCAGTTGCTAATCCGAAGTTCTGTGTAAATTGGTCTTACCCATAAACAAATATCACTCAAGTAGAATAGCTAACGGCCACTACACATGTATCTAATTTCAATTATATGAGACTTTGGGAAAATTATTGAAATTTTATCAGGCCAAGTATGATCTAGATCCGATTAGTAGTTGTGAAGAGAATTCCAAAAACTTTGGGCGTGTAAATTACTAAGGGTGCATTTTTAGTAAGGTATATTTGGCTCTATCAACTTATTTTAATCAAAATCCCCCTAAATGGTGACCTATTCTTTTCGAAGCACCATTCATATGATGTTGCAGTAAGTAATACACAGGAAAGCTGCAGTTTGTTGCACCAAGTGACTATAAATGATTGTCCAGAGTACGTTGGAGCTTTCCGTCTAACTGCTTTTGCCGCTCTATTGTACGTGCATCTGATACGTCTGTGCAGTATGCACTCTATACACACAGAAGTGTAAGAGCTTACACAACACCCCTGCATTACGAGTAAATAGCGTTATAAATGTGAAATATTCGGTAGACAATCATGTTCTTGCAATTTAGTAACAATAAAATTTTAACATGTCAAAATGACTAACAGTAGTTTATAGTACTAACACCATTACAATGAAACGGCAAAGGATTTCACTATTCTAAGACACTCGAGACCTGTAATCATTTATAATTACTCTGTTCATTACCCTATACAGATTGGTGGTGGAAAATGTGAACATAGTGAATCAAATGGGCATCTAGTATACGCAGGATTAAGATGCTTTTGTTTTTAGAAAACACTGAATTCAGGGTTACAAGATTTTAAGTCATATATGTCTATTTCTGTCGAACGCGTACAAAGCCCATAAACTGTATTCTAGCTCATTTGACTGCCTATGTTCACATTAACCACCACCAATCTGTATACATTATGGATATCTTTACATATAATACACATTACTAAGTATTTCCTTTTATTGTTTCAGTATTATCCATATACAGTGTGGTCCATTAAGTGTGCAACAAATGGGAAATTTTTTTATTAATTGTACAATCGAAATTTAAATATTGCCAAAAGTTAGTGCATGTTCGATAACCATATCAGATGTCCTTAGAATGGCTTTAAGTCAAACAATATACAGGGCAGGACAAAAAATATGAAATTCGTTCAAGAACAAAGTTACCTTATTTCAAAAAATATAGCAAAATTTTATTGAGAAAAGTTGTTTAGAATTAAAAGTTATGCTCAAATACAAAGTCACGGCCTCCTATTCGAATTTTGATTCGTTTTTGGAAAATTTTGTATTACCCCCGTATGATACATATTTTTATTACTTTGATTTTATATGTATTTAAAGTAGCCACAACCATATCCCTTTTAAATAACTTTTAGCAACTTGAAGCGTATTTGTAAAATTTACTTGGATTTATATTTTTTTAGGTAAGCGCCCACTTCATGTTTGTTGCAACGATATTTAACAGAACTTTAGAATTTCGCAAATATTCTTTTTAACAAGGCAAATGCTTTACTAATAATAATTTACATATGAAAAACTGTTAATAAAATCAGAATAATAAAAATATGTATCATACGGGGATAATACAGAATTTTACAAAAAAACAATCAAAATTCGAATAGGAGGCCGTGACTTTGTATTTGAGCATAACTTTTGATTCTAAACAACTTTTCTCAATAAAATTTTGCTATATTTTTTGAAATAAGGTAACTTTATTCTTGAACGAATTTCATATTTTTTGTCCTGCCCTGTATATTGTTTGACTTAAAGCCATTCTAAGGGCATCTGATATGGTTATCGAACATGCACTAACTTTTGGCTGTATTTAAATTTCGGTTTTACAACTAATAAAAAAATGTCCCATTTGTTGCACACTTAATGGACCACACTGTATATAATAGGCTTGTCTGGGACGCTGTTTTGTGTGTCCGGGACGCTGTTTCAGCAGCCAAACCGTAAGAGATAGAAAAAAAATTTATTAAAGTTATATGTTTGGAATGGTCATGTCAGGTCAGGAACCGAATTTCAGTCACGTGATACTTCCGGTTTTCGAGAAATCACGTGATCTCCGTCCGTCCGGGACGCTGGTCCGTCCGGGACGCTGTTTCAGCAGCCAAACCGTAAGAGATAGCGAAAAAAGTTATTGAAGTTATATGTTTGGAATGGTCATGTCAGGTCAGGAACCGAATTTCAGTCACGTGACACTTCCGGTTTTCGAGAAATCACGTGATTTCCGTCCGTCCGGGACGCATTTTGGCACAATGCACCACGTTTCGGTCAATGAAAGATATTCTAGCTCTCTGATTGGTTGTGAGCGAACGGCGGTGCATTTTGCCAATCCAAACTGAAACTTGGTACATTTTGCCCCGGGCTTAGTCAGCTTTACAATATAAAGTGTAAGACATTCAGATATTAACCGACTTCAAAAAAGTACATTATGCTGTATTTGAATACGCACTAAATAAACAACCGTTCGTGACAAAATAGGTATTAGAAAATTCCACTTTTTTATATATTTTATGGGATAACATTGCAATTGCATATCCAAGTTGAATGCGTGGCAATATACTAAAAAATATATCCTAAAACCAAATATTATTCACTTAGGTAGATACTATAACATAGGCATATGTTTAATAAAATATTAATGACTTGCTCCATGCGATTTAGCATTGGTTTTCTGCATATTTCTTCGTACGTTATAAGTCAATTGTCGCTTTATTTTGGTAGTATTACGTGACTCGTTGTCGCTGCATGGTTGACGTTCGCATGGTAACCTTCTGCTCCCCCTCGTGACACCAGTTTTTCTTCTAGCTATTGCTGTAGGTTGGACAGTAAACACGTATTGCTACTCCAGATCTTTGTCTTAATGTGCTTTGGTTCCAAAAGTACTTAAATAGGTATCCCACCTTCCTCTTTGGGACTTAACTGATTTGACCCAAAATTTTGATGTTTTGTTTTAAACATTGCAATTAGTTTAAAAAAATTGCTATCATCAGCACCTTCTGTATTTCTGTCTCAATTACATTTTCATCTATAATAAAGTTGTCATCATCATTGGTTGAGCGTTGCGATATATTAACTGCACCTTCTTCATGCAAGTCGTGCATATTCGTATTATTGTTATTGGAGTTTTTCGTTATTGGAGCATAAAATTCTTTGTAGTTAGCTTTTTCGCCTAGCGCTAGTACTGCAATGTTATATCGATCATTAGCAGTAGCTTTATTTATATAAAGAAAAGAATAAACCCCTGCTTGATGTTAGCACAAACTTCCTAATTTTTCAATTTTACAAGAGCAATACTATTCTTAAGATCTATGTCATACAGTTCATTAGTTTTTTCGCTTGGCGCTTTAAAGTAATATTCGCCATTCTTTACTATCACTTCTTTGGAGAGATATGCAGCTTTCTTAATTTGTGGTGTAAGGAAATTATCACAATGACCATTTGTAAAATTTCGAAACCGTCTGATGTAATATTGCTCCATAACGGTGGATAAAAAATCAACAAAAGCCACAACATTGTAAGCTTTAAATCTTCTTAAAACTATATCTTTATACAATCGGACATTTATTTTGGAAAAGTTATTCGCCTGGTTCCCTTGTGTTGAGGCACCAACTTTTACGACGATTTCAGTAATCAGTTATATCATTTAACCAGTGAGCATATTTATAGGCAACTATATCAGCAAGAGCAATTTTAAACGTATTATCTGCTGTTACCACCGATGAAGCGATTAATATACATATTTTGAAAATATTGGTAGAGTAATGGACAATCATCTTTCAAAATTTCGTATTTTTTCTCCCAAAGCCATCTCCATACACCTTGTGCATTGTAAAAACTACATAATAGCAGTTTGGCCTTTGCCTCTGCGTCACTATTGTCAGTTATACATAATTTTGGCGCACCTTTTCCACCGAAGGCAATATTTCCAACAACTTTTTTGACAACTAGAAATGCTGTCTGTGTCTTAGTTATTATAAAGGCAAGAATTACAGCTCGTGCCACACTAACTGTTAACATAAACGTTATTGAATTATGTTCCGCATCACCTATCTCACATCAATACACATTAAAAATGTAGCAAAAACGTGAAGTTTGAAAAACATCATTAGAACCATGTTTGAAAAAATCGGAAAAAAACTGAAAAATTACAAGAGTGAACACCATACTTCCGGTTATGCGATTTTCTTCAAAAGCTTTCTGTCGTATCTAGATAGTACACAAAACTTATGTAGGAAGTTTCAACTCCATACCTCCTTTCGTTTTTGGGATATTCTGTTCACATACAGACAGACAGATAGACGCCACACAGACAGACAGACACACACGCAGACAGACACTCAGACAGACCAATGAACAAAAACATGTTTTTTGAGTTCAGGGGACTCTAAAACGTGAAGATCTGTTGAAAATTCAATTTAGAACTTTTGGGGTGAATCCAATACTTCCTTTATCGTAAAAGGAAGTAAAAAATCCGAAATGAAATACCTTAATATGCTGATGCCTGCTTTTAGTTATTTTCGTGGTTAATTTAATAAAAATATAAACAGAAATTGTTTAGCTTTCAATCCATATTGTTTTTTTTTCTTATAGGATGTATGATGGCACATGTAATCTTTTTTTTAGAGAAATGTTGATTTAGCGCTATTTATTCAAGTTAAAAAGCATGCAACAGTATAATGAAAATAAATATATATATATATATATATATATATATATATATATATATATCCGTCACTGCTATCTCAAAATTTGTTGAAAAAATTATATAATTACAAATAATGTATAGTCTCTCTCGTCTTTCTAAAAGCGGTAGATATAAAAGAGGTAGATATGAACTAACCACACACATTTTAGAATACCTGTAGGAGCAACTAAATTAAAAAAAAGTAGGTATACGAATGGAATTCATAAGCTATTTCTTTTTTTCAGTCGGTTAAAAAACAGTCAATACATGATTTTCTAAATTTAGATACACACTTGCATAAAAGACGAGTGGACTCCGGTTTCGTTCGTCGTGCTATCAATCATTTGTTGAGGTTAGCTTATCACATTGTTTAATGGTTTTCACTTCAGCGTAAAGAGTTTTCATGTTGTGTGTCTTTAATAGAATATTTAAATGTTTCAGGCCCCTTATACGGCAAAGTTTGTTGCATTATAATGAGGAAAAACTACTAAGGAACACTACACAGAAATGAACAAATAATGCACCACGCATATAGATACAGGACAGAAGTTTTACTTGACAGCATCGCATGGGCATTTCACGCGGCGAGGAGAGCGGCAAAATGCACCACGTTTCAGTTTAGATTGCCAAAATGCACCGCTGTTTGGTCACAACCAATCAGAGAGCTAGAATATCTTCCATTGACTGAAACGTGGTGCATTGTGCCAAAATGAGTCCGGGCCGCTGGTCCGTCCGGGACGCTGTTTCAGCAGCCAAACCGTAAGAGATAGCGAAAAAAGTTATTAAAGTTATATGTTTGGAATGGTCATGTCAGGTCCGGAACCGAATTTCACTCACGTGACACTTCCGGTTTTCGAGAAAATAAAATATTTTAAAAAATATTATTGTTTTTATTTAATACGCGTTCTATTTGAAAAACGGTCTTTTTTGTTTTATTAAATGAGACATTTGTCTCACTGGTTGCTAGTTAGACATAATAAGATATGGGTAGTTAATTTGCACTAAATTTTGAACACTTTTCAACCATTTTTTCGATTTGTCACAAGTATTTTTTTTTTATTCTATAACTTTTTTATTTTCAATTCAATTTGAAAAATGCAAAAATAATTTTAATTAGAATAAGGTCACCTATGTGGTGGACTCTGTCTGCTATTTAATAATATTCGGCCGTTGTGGTTCTATAAATAATATAAAAATTATTGAAGCAGCACAAAATTTATGTTATTCCTGTATCCTTCATTTTATTGCATAACTATGTACTAAAATTACGTTAAAAAGGAATCGCTTTTACATAAAACTGCTGAGTGATATTGTAGGGTTCATAACTTGTCTTTCACAATAGAATCACCTTTTTAGCGCACCCAAAAAACTAGACGAAGGCAAGAGATCACTTAAGATAAGACAAAAATTGATGATTATCATCAACCAGTCAAGCAGCACTAGCCTCAGTAGGCTCTATTTTCGAAAATACTTCTTACACATTGTTAAAAGTTTTACGAAACTGAGTTATATTCTTAATAATACTCTTCCAATTATTCAATTTTTTCTCGTAGCTACACGAGGACGATGATTTCAAACTAAAGGGCGGCAATTTAACTTTTTCTTTAGGAGACCCTTTCGTTCCTTTGACGTTGTTGATCAAGCGGAGGTGTCTAAATTAGAATCCCGCAAAGGGGCCCGGAGAATGATTTAAGAGTTTCGTGCATTATAAAACTTCAGGAAGAAAGAACAAACAAAATGAAGTTGCAAAACCGAATATTTTAAAGATACAATCTTCGGCTCTGTTCCTTGTCTGGAGAGATTGTTAAATATGCAGATTTATGCAAATGAATACAAATTGGTAAGGTAACAGCGCAATTTAATTTAGGTACTTTATGAATACCCTAAGACGGTTTTCTGCTCGACCAAATGCAGTCTTGGACTCCGCTTTATAGACCCGATTAGGGCACGCAGCCACTGAACTTATATCCTAAGCACTGGTGCTTGCTGTTCGGGAACTAAGATATCTAAGAGGGTGCTTCGCAAAACACCACTCTTTCATCTGCACACCTCAAATGCAATATTTCACGACTCCATACGCAAAATCTAATTCCATTCCTTGAAAATGTATATTCCCTATAATATAAAAAAATAAATTATGAGGAATCTCATTTACCTTGAAATCTGCAAACGCGTTTGATTTATACTTTGATCAAACATTTGAGGGCGTCGACTCGCGCTCGCGCCTGAGCCAATAAAAAATCTTACTAAATCATTCTAAACACAATATAAACACGACTGCGGGCGCGTTATTAAAACAAAAACGTCTCCTATAAATCATGGTATTGCTCAAGCGATTATCGTATGATTATCTGGCCGACTTTCATGGCGTGTCCCTATCGATTGGCTCCTGAATCGTATGAACGATGCTAGTTGACTACGATACTCCGGGGAAATTACTCGAGTCCGGGCTGCCACCGGATCCTGGACCGATGTTAAGATTTACCGCTGCGCCACTGATAGCGGTCGAGCTTACATGGTTCACTCACGCTTATAATAAGAAAGCTATAATCTTTATTAAAAGCCTCGCCATAGATTTCCTTCGAGACGATATGGCCGGCTGTGTGATATCCAGTATAAATACCCCCATCTAAACTCCGGTGCTCAAACGCCTTCGAAATTGCTGCCATATTTTTAAGCCCGCGATTTGTAGTAAAAGCGACAAATAAGTTATTCACGGCTATTTTAGATAGGGCTCGGCCATGGAAATATGACGGTTTGTATGTGTAAACTGGGTCGGTTCCTGTGGTAATCCAACCTTTTAAAAAGGGTTATAGTATTTTAATTTTTAGGTTATGAATCACAGCTAAGCCTTTGTTGCCAGTGGTGAAACACATAACACAGAACAAAACCTTCAGAATACTAATTAACTGCAATACATTGATCAAATTATACGTGAAATTAATGTACTGAAACAATTTTAAATTGGTACTTCATGGTTTTTATCTCCTTTGTATAGGTCTAGGATCTTCTTGTTATGGTTAGTTCTGTTCTTCAGACTTGTCCAGCTACATCGCCAGCGCCTTGGAGATCTTCCTAAGAGTCTATATTTGCCTGGTACTTTATATATATCTTTGCATTGGTTGTCCCTTCTTTCTAACAATTTTCGCCACCGACTTCTTCCGTTTTCAATTTTACAAAGTTACGTATAATAAAGATCTAACACATAAAATTAGTTAGACAGGTGCAGTGGATTACGTTCAATATTTTTTTAATGAATTTTCAATTGATAACGATTAGAAACTGTGATGTTAATTAATATACTTCATCATATTCATCGGCATAATTCTATTACATCGGTGTTCTCATCTACAAATATATCATCTTCTAATTCTAAATATGATTTTTCTAAGGATGCTATAACCGTTGGTATCATTTACTGTACAGTTACTCAACACTTTGTTGCAGTTTTTTGCAACATTAAATTTTTTCACATATCTGAAGTACAAGTCGAAAATTCACAACGTTATCTTTATATGTTTGTTAGTAGTTCCTACACATACCATACACCATTTCAACTGGATTGTGTTGACAATGATATGGAGATAATCTAACAACTTCGCATTCATATTGGTCCAAAATGTCATCAATTACATCGAAAACGTTTAAAAAAATCCATAGCTGTCTTGTCATCATAGTCGGGCCAAATTGACAGTCATGTTGAGTTATTTATTCTTGATTTGTCGTCCGTTGGAAGAAAAGCGGGCGTTCAATTTATTTAAACAGACCGAGCCATACAGTTACTATCGCATTCTACTATTACACATTTTGATTTAACTTGAAAAAACCAGAAAATATAGTTTTTTACCCGTTTTGAAAATTTCTTAAAATAGTTTCGGTTGTTAATGGTACCACCTTTGGATCACTTTAATTTTTACGACGTACGAGTATATCTTAGACTCTTAGATATTTCATAAGGGAAGTTATATTGGCTTAACTAATATATTGCACTGGTTACCCTTTTGTTGTGCCTTTAAATATGCAAACTTTTAAATATTGATGTTAATTAGGTATTTTAAATTATTAATTGCCCTCCTTGAATAGTAATGTCAATTATTTCTTTTTGTGATAGCGCCTGAAACTCTTACAGGGGTGGGATCTTTCATCTACTTACTTGTTCTGAAATATTGATCCTCCAGTATTTTAAAAAAAATTCTTTCAAATCAAACGTCACTTCTGATGTCAACCAAATGTCAAAAACAGTTTTTAAATTTCAATGACAAATGCCCAATCCTTAGAATGGTACATTATAATATTTAATAACACAGTGTTCTTATTTGTTAATCAATTTCACCTTATTTACTTTCTAGTTAGTATACTCTAAGAAATCACGCACCTTCTATCGTTCTTATACAACCTCCAAGACAGCAACCTATTTGAAGTCAGCAGCTCTACTCCTTCAGTCTTCCTACTGCAATGCACCTCTCTCCAACAGACAACTCACTCCTACTGCCCAACACCAACAAATCTCAAACTCCCGTCAGCTATCAGCAAACCTGGAACGCTCCTTCTCTCCCAGATGGAAGCTCCACTCAACAATACATATCATGGCGTAGTCCCATTTTACTCCCGTTATTGTATGTAATATTTCTTCTATCCATTAGTTTCGTCTACTATTTACCAGTAATCTTCGTTAGTGAATTCTTCTTCTATGCTTGTTCTTTTAAAATTTCATTTTCTTATCACCACGCAGATTTCGTTTCTCTACCCTATTTGATATTTTATTCTTTTTTAAACAAATTCCTTAACTAGCCCATATCATTAATTGAGTCTTCTAGTCTATATTCTTATTTGATATTCACCTACTTAATTCTACCCTTATTAGAATATTGCACTTGTCATTGATTCCTAAACCGCATTTTTAATATTTTATTTATTTTTAATCCACCTGTAATCTTCCAATCTCTTTCAAATACGAACCTGCCTTATCTAGGATTTATTCAAGGAACTATTTAAATATCAACTATTACAATTGGTTGATATGGGCCGTAATAACATCCCAATTCCTTTAACAAATTTTAATTTAAACCACGAGCATAATGTAGTATCATAACAAAATTTTCCAAAGTGCGTTGTAAAATTCTGTTTTTTTGCTTTTGCCGCTCTATTATATGGGTGTAATATATGTCTAGGCAGGATGCCACTCCATACCTACAGAAGTATAAAAGGTTGCATAACACACTTGCATACATGTACATCCATACTTTAGAGTTAGAAAAGTGGAATATTTGATATTCTTGCAATTTAGTAACAATGACCTGAAAAAACAGTCGAAATGGCTGAAAGTATTAAAGTATTAAAACGATTACAATGAAAGGGCCAACTATTTTATTTCTCCATGGCACTCTGGACCTACAATGATTTATAATGATTCTATATTCAAAAGTAGCATCAAAACGGGTCGTTTTCAATGAAACTCCTCAATTTTTCTTTGGAATTGTTCCAGAAAAATGCAGTAGAAAATGTTACTGTTATTTTGCTCTTACGCATTTTAATTGTCATCAAATGTGGATATCCTTCTTTCTGAATTTTAGAAACACCACTATTGGAGACGTATGGTAAATACAAAATTGCTAACAGAAGTTTTATAACCATCTAGCGAAAATATTTCTGACACAATTCACAATTTCAGTTTCGGTTAAAGATTTTCGCTTATTCTGTAATAATTGCGAGTATGCGTTGAAACTGGGTTGTTTGGAATTTAAAGTTAACGTGTGTGTCCTTTAACGCTCTCTGATATGACAAGTATATCACTCTGCATAATAGTCAATAATACTTGTTTTGAAACTTAATACTGCTCTGAAACGTCTTGCTTCCATTCTACAGACATTGCAGTTCCTTCACGTCACGACTTTGAAGTGTGTACGCGCATTAATGAAGTTTTTTGTTTCTTACTATTTTGTGAGAGCAACTTTCAAGTTTTCAGCCGATAAGCGTTGTAGTGTAATATGTAAGGATTACAATATTGATAAGTAGTAGAAATTATTTTGTGATGATTTTGAAAAATAAATTTATATTTGGAAACCTTTTATTTGAGTCGCAAAAATAGGCTATATTTTTTAGTAATAACGTACGTTTTATACAACTTATTTTTGTTTGTGTTTCGAGTATTTATAAACATATCTACTGAAGATATAATCGAATTGGTTTTGCTACTATGGTGCGCTAGGAAAATATTTACGTTGAACCCATCGTGGTCGCATTTTAGCTGATTTTTTGGGGCAGGTCGCGGCGGAACGATAGTGTTCCACTTGAAAGAGTTTATATTATTCAGTTCAAATTTCAAAAAACTATTTCATTTTGTCCATTCGAGTAACCTACAATGTTATTTGCAGCCTCTTGAAAAGTGTATATTATTTCCGTTCAAGGCAGGTTTTTTGTACTAATAAAAATATGCCAATGTAATTGAATTCTTAGTTAGAGATATTACCAGACTACTTCAAAAAAATTATTTTTATTTATAGCAAGACTTATCACGCTTTTCACAAAAAATACTTAAATTTTGTCTCCGATTGAACAAACAATACCTATATACTTTTCAGTCGTGTTTCCAGGCCGAAAAATGCCTGATTTGGGTATGTTTACGTGTTTCTAGATCTAGATAATAGGAACTTACAGTACGCAAATGTATTCGTTGCTAAGACGAAATAACAGTAGAAAATAGTATATGTATTTTACAAGAAATCAAAGTACCGTTTTTTCATGAATTGAAAATTTTTATTTCACGAACGAACAAAAATGTATTTCATAGCCAGTAGGAAATACTATATGTTATTCAGTAATTTAGCATACCTCTAAATAAATAACTGAACAATATTATGAAGTGGTATACCTGTTATACCAGTGAACATTCACAACCCATTTTGTCCTGACTGCTCACTGGTAGAACGGTTTACCAGCATCTTTGAAAAAATGAAGATGGTGTTTGATAAAATCATTGTTTTTCCTGGCATCTCACGGAACGCATACGAATTAAAATTTGGATTTTTTCTGTAAACTAATTTTGCCACATAAAGGATTAAGCATTCTTCGAACACCAGTAGATATTGGTTGGCAATATCTGTGAGATTAAATATTTATTTGACACTAACCGATTCTGATATAACCACTTGCAAATCTTATACACCGCAAAGAAATCAATGTATAGTAAAACAAACAATCCCAGGCCTTGGAAGCACATGAAAATGTAATGCAGTATAGTTATTCTCTGAATGTCATTTTTTGGCAGTGGTCACTGTCTAGACAGTGGAAAAAGTCCGAAAAACATATCAGTATAGTTAAAACATCGAAAAGGAATGGGCAGCATAAATATTAATTCCGGATGTGTCTTCCCTAAGACATGCATGTATTTTATGCGCTTATGCATAAAGATAGAGCTGCGATTGCCCGAAACAAAGAATTAAGTGTTCAGCGTTTGCCTGTTGAAAGCTGCCATTTGAATTAATTAAATTAGCATAAGTCTATTTAGCTAGTGTCAAACTTTAATGTATAGTTGTTTACAATAATAAACGTATTTAACGGTTCGAACTGCCTTCGGTTACTAGCTGTCGACATAAATATGTCAGAGAAAATGGTACAAGCTTGTGAGCTACACCCCATTATATTTCATATTGGCATTTGAAATGGAAACTATCTGCACAACTACAGAAACTTTCCTTGGCTGTATGCTATTTAATTATGCTGTAACTAATTAAAAGTAAAAATAAAACTGCTGGAGCCTGTGGTTTGAAAATATCACAAATTCGTTAAAACCCCTCACCACACAAATATTTAACAGCTGCTAAATACGTATTTGGACAGCCAAGCTGTTATCATCGGTAGCTATCAGAACCTTACATAGCAAAAAGGCAACGATATGCTCGTGACCAAATCACAAATGGAAGTGTCTTCCATTTAGCAGTTGTTAAATATTTTTGTGGTGAGGGGTTTTAACGAATTTGTGATAAAAGTGATACAGGGTTCGACAATAAGTAGAGGTGGTTTTCAAACAGCTAAAATATCGTTATATGTGCTATGTAAAAATGATTATAATAAAAGTTTCGAAGTTTAGAAAATTTATCTTATTAATTTAAATTAGTTTTTGAGAATTACATATTTCAAACAGGCGACATTACAATCTAAACGTTGTTGCAACCTTTTAATGAGTTCCTCCATTACTCTACACAATAAGGTAAGTCCAAAGTCTTCAGTTTCAACTCAACTTTGCTTTGCCGTGTACGATGTTGCTCCATTTTGTTGAAATATTGAATTGTTTATCGCAAGTCGTAGCTATCCTGTCCGAGCACTTAAGATGACTGGCTAAAAATCAGAATTTTATCGACTATTTTGTATGTCTTCTTCAGTCTTATTACAAACAGTGTTACTTATTTTGTGCAGAATTATGAATACTTCGTCCCCGACCGTCTTCGATTGGGATTGCTTCCTTCAGCGCCATCTAGCGCTAGTAACAGCACAATCTTTATTGCGCACAGAAGACAGAATTTTTGGTGCAGAGGAAAGACTGGGAAAAGGACCCAAAGACTAGGTAAACCACCCAGCCTAGAAGAAAAGCTTAAAGTGGTAGAAGAAGGAAAACTGAAGGTTCGTCTATGATGCGCAGGTTAAACTAGCGTTCACATTGTTTCGTACCGGGGAGCATAAGCAATTATAAATTAGTTTTGACACAGACTGGCGCAAAACCTCACCTGCTAACCTCGAATTTGACATAGACCTACAATGACACCAACATATTATTCATAAAACTAATATTTCAAAGCCAAGCTTGATTTAATTTTCGTTTGCTCACATATTACATACATGGCACTGAAGAAACCTCTCTAGTTAATATCATTTGGTTGTACTTAATATTATATTTACCAAAGCAAGACATCTAGCAGCACACCTTGAAAAAATATATATTTTATTTAGGTTTTATTACTTTGTATTTACAAAACTGAAAGGAACTATATAAAACAATGAAATGCTGATTTCTTATAAATTAAAGTATCTAATCTAAACCTAAACCTAATGAAAATCGTACGACTTTGTGATGTATTTGCTGAAGTCTTTTAAATTCTATTGAAAACTAGAAACGTTTATAAATCGTACGCTTTGGATATCATACCAACATCGCAAAGGATTAGGCTAGCTCCCTAACGAAGCTCTCAGTCTATATTAAGATAATGAAACGTGCATCTATCGCTGCACATTGTTATCTGCGATACTGCGGTACAGAGCGTTCGATAAACCTTTCCATCCACGATACTTGCGCTCAGCGGCCATCGTTGCACATATTTTATTCCTTGCGTTGAATGCTGTGCGCGGCAATCGCTACACGTTTCCGTTGCGCTGGCAACAGCCCGCAGGGATCGTTTTTCTTTTTTCTGTTTGCGCTGCTCACCCTGTATATGTTGGGTCCCATTTTTACCAAGAGTGAAGCTTTGTGCAAATTATCACTCTTATCTATTCTTACGTTAAAACAAAAATAGGAAATATCTTATTTTTTAAGTACTTGCCCTGTATATATTTGACCAGAAGTATATTCGGTTTCGAGCAAGGTGGACAGATAATCTGCATGCAAAATATCGCCTTTCTCCAACAAATAGATTTTGAGCTACACCGCTAACAGACAGACGGATATGCGGACAGACGAACAGATGGACAGACAAACGGAAAGACAAAAAGACAGACGGAACTCAGAAAATTTGTTTTTCGTTATCTAGGGACCCTGATACGTCAAGATCTGAAGAAATCTAGGAAGGTGATTTTTCATGATTACAATACTTTCTTCATCTCTTAGACCAGGGAAATAATACAGAAAACAGTTCGTAAAGGGCTTTACTCAGAACTTCTCCTCCAAGTGGAAGTTGTGACACTAAACATTCTGAAAAAACAATGGAAATTAGGGGAAAACATCTTAACGTTTCTAATAGTACTGAAACAATAAGAGGAAACAGTTGGTAATGGAAATTACATCAATTTTCAAATAAAAACATTGCAGACAGTGGGATTTGAACTCAGCGCGATTTCAGAGCTTGCGAAAGCGATTTACAATTGGCAGCAGCTCGCACGCAACCCCCCCCCCCCTTGGTTCTGTTCTGCCACGAAAGAATGTCTCGGGTTTACGCGATGCGACTGAACTTTATACAACACGCTTCTCGTTGCCCATTTTTGTCCCTCTTACGACGTTTACCCTCTATCTATTGGGCCTCATTTTAGTCAAAGGTAGAGCCTGATCTATGTACAAATTATTGCTTTTATCTATTCGCCCGTTAAAGCAAAAGTAGATAATATTATATATTTTTAAAGTGGTCGGTCTTTATAAATGTGACCGAAAGTATATTCAGTAACATTCAGTACATATAATCCGCACGCAAAATATCGACTTCCTTTAACAACTAATAGTTTTTGAGCTATACCGCCAGGAGACGGACAGACAGTCAAACAGGTAAACAGACAAACAGGCAGACGGAATGAAGAAAATGTGTTTTTCGTCATCTAGAGACCCCGGAATCAGAAGAAATCTCGGAAGGTGATTTTTCACAATTACAATACTTCCTTCGCCTTGTAGACACAAGAAGTAAAAAATCTTAACCATATGAAGGGCATAGATGCGAAACGCGAAATATCACATGCAAGTCACAAATGCGATAATTATATCATTAGAATTATTCGCTTTAATAAGTAAATTTTTTGCTTACTGTCAAATGCAAAGTGCGACAAAATTGTATAGTTTTACTAACTTAAAAATTGTGGTGAGATTCTTCTTTTTCTTCTTCTACTTTTAATAGAGGCTTTCAGCCTATTTATATCAAACCTTCCTTCCACCGCTTCTGGGGATGATCTGCGGTTCTTTTGTTTCTTGGTAAGTTGTCTCTAGCCTGTTTTACAATTCGGTTGTTTTGCATCCCTGTTACATGGATGTTCTGTTGTGTTCTTCTTGTTATTCATTCGTTGATTTCTAGAATGCCGCATTGATTTCTTATGTTTGTACCTGTATATGGTGAGATTCAAAATGCAGTATCAGTTCCATTGTTTCAAATGCGAAGTGCAACCCACATCTGTGTATACATACAGAAACGCAGGAGTGCCATCACCAAACCTTGTACACATATTGGTGGCTAGTTATTTCCAAACCATAGTGCAGCTATTTATGAATGTATTTTTATCAAACTTCGAAAAATTGAAATTGATGAACAACCGCCACTATAACCTAAGTTTCGGTACTTCCTAAAGTAATTGTACTCAGAGTGTCTACCGTTCAAAGAAAAGCTAATCGATGCACCGATGCTAATACCAAACAATCGCTAATAACAAATCACATAGTGCATAACTTGCAGGATAAGAGTTTCTATGATCGTTTGAAGAAGCTAAAACTAAGATTTCCAGTTTCTTCTTTGAATGGGAGAAAAATTAGCGGTTACCAAAATTGCCACATCAACAGGCATGTTTTTCGATACAAGTTAACTTCTACCATTTTGCTGTAGTAGCCAGAAATTCGAAATAAAGGCTTTATTAAGCAAATGAATTTAATCCTAACATCTCTAATGTTCATCTATTTTGATAAGGATGTGTAGGTCATAATAAATGCTCTACCGTTATGGGGTTTACTGGTTTACTTCATCCGTGTTTCCCCATATTAAACACGTAAAACTTATTTTTCCTATCGTCGGCTGTTCCTGCATTCCCTCTGTAACGGCCCCTTTTGATTTTGCCATTTTCTTTATTGCTAGCTCAATGGAATTTCGACGGGTAGAGCTCACTTCACTCTGTCGTTTTCAAAAGCGACGCAAGGTCACAATTTTAGATAGGCCTTGATTTCATTTCTGCTGGCCGGTAAGATAAGTTGTTTGAGCGTCTGCCGTGGAACCATCATTTGGGGATTTGTTTCCTATTTATTTTTCCAAAGTCATCGAATGTTTGGAAGTGTTTCCAATTTCCTGTAGCGGTAGTGCAGTTAGTTTCTTCCGAGATGCAAACAGTGCAATTTTAATTTTGCGCGTGATCGTGAGTTGTCATCAACCTTAAGGTAGACGTTTTTTCCTTTTCGGTTTAGTGTGCTAATTTTGTGCGATTCGCGTCTAAGCCCCTTAGAAAGCTCTGGGAATCGCTAATCCCGTTTCGCTACATTCGTTGGCGCCTGCATGCTGAATTTGCCTTGGAACATTTTATCTGTCACATAGAAACTGTTTCGCAGAAACCAACGGATTTCTTGCTTCTGAGAGTATCCAGCATCCACAGATTAGCTCTTTGTATTTTTATAATTAATTCGGAGCTGTGTGTAAGGTGGGACCACGGGAAGTTCCTTTTTAGCGTTTAAGCCAGCAAAAGGTATTAAAATATAATTTTGATAGTATATATTATGTTTTATATTTATAGCTCTATTGAAGGCTTATCGACAGGCTTAGGGGTCGACAACACACGAATTCTTGTCTTGATGACAACTTCTTGTCTTGTCTTGAGAAAAAATCAAGACATTTTAAAAAATCTTGTCTTGACGTTTTTTTGACATCTTATATCTTGTCTTGACCCAAGAAATTTCAAGATCTTAAAATTGCTTGATTAACCGGTGATTCCCTGGCGAACTTTTTATTGCGTTACGTGTTAACACGGCAATCTGGTGGTTCCCCGACCTTTATTTGTTTTCTTACGAACGTAAGTGACGTCGCGCAGTTGCACCCTTTAGCCCGTTCAGTTGAGTAAGTTTATTATTACAAAGCGGTAGTCTGTATCTGTTTTGTTATATTTTTAATGCCAGTTTGTGAATAGTGGTGGTAAAAAGTACATTATATTAATATTATCTCTTATTTACCATGAGTGACAGTGACGCTTCAGTACACAGTAAGTCTGCTGGGCCATTTGGTAGAATATTTACCAACAAGCAATAGACAGAAACGTAAGAGTAACGATTTTAGTAAATATAAAATGATCAGTGAGACTAGCGCGCCTGCGACTGAAAGCGTAGCTGTCTGCGATAGCGGCAGCCAAAGGAAAAAGCAGAAGCATTTACCAATGCAGGATAGTGGCACTAGTGCCAATACTGGCAGAAAGAAATTCTGTAATTTTTTTGAAATTGAGGTGGACACCAGTAGCAACGGCAAAAACAAAAATGATAAATTAGCCAAATGTATATTTCAAAAATGTAACAAAAGTGATTACCTGAAAATGAAAAACTCCTGGGTTAAAAAGACACTTAAAAGCAAAGCATGGGACGTTATTTGACAAAGAGTTTTCTCAAGGAGAGCCTGATCGAAGCAAAGTTCAATGTTCTGCATCAAGTGGAAGTGGAAGTACTAGTATTTTAGATTGGATAAACCGAAGTCAACGTGAAATTGAAGAAAATGTAAGTTGAGATATATTATAATAGGTTGTATAATACTCACTTTAGTGCACGTCACAGGGCCCTTAATAATAATTACGAGAGAAACACTTTTTTTCTCTTAAAGTTATTAAAAAATCATTTTTTACTTTTTATTTCACATTGTCTTGTCATAAAGGGTGTTTTTTTTAGTGTTTTTTAAAATGTCTTTTCAATTTTGACATTTACATTCTTACTTTATGTAACTGAGTTGCGACAAGTTGACATGCCATGCATGTCAGCATGTCAACAGCAATAATAGGTATTTACGATATGTGTTGTAGAGATTCATATTAAAACAAGAATGTTGCGCAAAATTGTATCTACTTTAATTTAATAATATGAATTTTACAGTAAATACCTGTACAAAAATTGAAACCATCAAAAACCGTTTATTTTACAATTGATAACAAACTATAGGACCTACTCGTATAAACATTATGTCCTTATTTTCAGGTAAAAGTTAATCCCTTAAACAAAAAAGTTGTTGACGAACTGCTCATGGAATTTATTACGAAAAAGTATCTGCCATTTAATTTCTTTGAAGATGATGTAACCAAACATCTATTTTCATATTTAAATCCAGAAGTGGTTCTACCTAGTAGTAATACCTTAAAAAGAAAAATTATACATAAATATGAGGTCATGAAGAAATCTGTATCGAGCTTTCTGAAAGCAAGTGGATCAAAAATGTTGACTATTGATGGGTGGTCATCTATTGGTATGAAAGGCTACTATGGCTTTACAGCTCACTTTGTGGAAAAAAATTTGAATATTCAGTCAATTGTTTTAGACTTTGTTCCTGCTGAGGGAAGCCATACAGGTGCATCCTTTGCCAATATTCTCTTTGAGGTGCTAGACTGCATTCAAAGTGTGACAACTGATAATGCGGCTGCTAACTTTACAATGATGCGTTCTTTGGAAACTTTAATTCCCGGTTTTGACTACAAAAATAAACATTTTGTATTCTAAACTTAGCTGTCCAGGATTTTATGAAAGTTGTTGAACCAAATCGAAATAATTGAGACATCGAAAAGGATTTATAGTATTTGGAGGATGAGATCGAAGCAGATTTAGATTTCAGCTCTCCTGTAAGTAAAATTACACACCTTGTAAAAAAATCAAAAACTCAGAGCAAATGTAACTTACTCTTAACAGTGCTTGCGAGGCCGTAAACTGTAAGATGACTATGCCAAAATTAGATGTGCCTACAAGATGGCATTCAACTTTCGAGATGCTAACATGGGGTTTAGGTGTGAAAAATGCTTTAACTATATTTTGCAATAACATCTAAAATCTAAATAATTGTAAGATATCAAATAAAGAATGGGTTCTGATCAGTAAATTTTGTTAGTATCTGAGAAGCTTCAAAACACCTTCTTCAATACTCGAAGGGGAAAAATATTGCACACTCCCATTGGTGGTAATTGAAATAAACTTACTTTTAGACAAACTAGAAACTGAGCCCATGAACTTGATAATAAAGTTGATAGAGACGCTACCGATGAGCAAATAATTTACTGCATTCCATCTGCGAGGGATAAAATACTGAAACACTATAACAAAACTAATTGGATATACTGTATAGATCTTATTTTAGATCCTCCACATAAAGTCGAAGCATTTTCCTCTTCTTCATGGGGAAAGCTTTTACAATCAGAAGCAGTTCAAAAATTTGAAAACATATTTAAAGCTAGCTACTTTAATAAATCTGATAATGATCTACAGAATCCAGTACCAGGACCAGCACTGAGTCGTGAAAAAGATGATAACAAATTTCATTTAGATATTACTTACCTATTTAAGAAAGCTAATGATGATAACTCAGAATATTGGAAGTATGAAATTGAAAAATACTTAAATGAGCCTAGGGCAAAAAATTCTGAGAATATACTTGATTGGTGGAGAAGACACGAAAATGTCTACCTGTCGTTTTCGAAAACTTCCAAGGATTTTCTCGGAACGCCAGCAACATCTGTATCTGTGGAAAGGCTATTTTCAAGAGCAGCTTTAACAATAACAAAGCCAAGAAATCGGCTAAGCGTTGATTCCATAAGAAGTCTTATGTGCCTAAATTCATGGCTTATGAATTCTGATTTAAAAATGTGTTAAATTTGATATTGCAAATCTAGTTTGCAGTTTTAGTTTCAACAGGATTATATTTTATTATTTTTTATTTACATTTTTGTGAAACGTTCTAGAAACAAATGTGTTCAATAAATTAAAATATTTTTATATTTTTATTAGGCTTTGCACTTTTAATTTTAAATTACATGTATTACGCGACAAAACTTTTCACAAATAAATACGTTTAAGCGTTTTCATTGTTAGTCAAGATATTTCAAGATTTATTGACTTCTTAACAAGAAATCTTGGTATTGACATAAAAGTTCTTGTCTTGTAATCTAAAATTACTTCTTGTCTTGATCTTGTCTTGGTATCAAGACAAGATCAAGACAAGATCTTGAAATTTTCAAGAACTTGTCGACCCCTAGACAGGCTTGCGTTCTAGTTCCCAAGTTAGAGATTAGCTTTTTTACTAGCGCCTGCACTGGTGCATGGCAGGTAGCAGGAGTTTTCAGTGATTGACACCTGCGCAGTTCTAGTAACTATATTCTGATTATGAACCCTGATACTATTAAACAGGTATCTTACTTTTCATTTTATTTTATTTCAATATTGAAAGTTGCTTTTCCTTTTTGTGCCTAACATAGTTCTTGCGTAATTTATTAACATGTAATCTCCTGGGTCAATTTGCATTCAGATACTCAGTTTAACGTTTATTCCCGTTTTAAACTACACTGTACTTTTTAACGAACTCTATTTAATGGTTATGCGTCTAGAATGATATTTACTTAATTCTTTTGTTATGTTCAATAGCATTCAAACAGTTTAAATGAAACATTAAAGTCTAATTATTATCATCTGCTACTGGTATTCTATGCTTTATTTAACCCAATCGATACGTCTTTTTAGGGTATAGGTTAGTGTAAATTAGAAGCCGAATACGGTAAGTGAGTTTTATTTAGTCTGTGAGTTCGACTGCTTGGTGGCGCCCTTTTGTACTTTGCTTTATTGTGTTTCATTGCATATTCTTGAGAATAATTGCCTGATTCTTACCCTTACCCCCTTCCTTTTGTTAAAGATAAATATTTTAGAAAGGATTCATTTGCGGTACGAGGTACGAGTTTATTACAACATTTTTATTTAGTCTTGATCGTAGAATACTTCCGCAAATTATGTCCCCCTATTTTAGAAACACCCTGTATAATAACAAATTTTAACTGCTTTGAAATTCCTCCTTTTTGCTTGAAAATTTATTATTGTATCAACAACATGACACTCATAGGAGGTTGAACGTAACAGTTTCGAGTGTCGTCGTCGTCTACTTCACTGATTAGACCTTCAGGCCTATCTAGTTTTAGGACGTCTTACATTCCGTCTTCCTTTGGATTTGTATTACAGAGCTGTTTTAGGAAGGCTGTCGCCTTTCATCCTCGTGGCATGCTGGTACTATTCGCGCATAAAACCATATGAAAAAGTGATGGTAGTCCCAGATCTAGTTTTCAGAGCTAAATTGAATTAAATTAAAAAAAATAAAATTAGCTGCAAATACTAGAAAATTGTAATTTTTCTATAATATCAGGTATTTCCACTGCGGTCAAAATTAGTTCGAAGCAAGTTCTGCTCGTACACCAACAAATATATTATGGCGCAAGTCAGACGTTCAGCAATAAATTTAAGGTTTATGTGTCTAGATTAATTTACTGACGAGTTTTACACTTGGCTAGTGTCCGCGATAGTTAATAATTTATATCTGGCACAACAAGCAATTTCGGCTTTTATAAAACAAATATTTTCAATAACTAACAAAGCACTGCATGATTTACGATCAACATAAGTGGCCCATAAAAAAGCAGCATCAAAATGTCAGAAATAATCAATGGTGGTTATAAAACGAAGCTTTTAAGATCAATATTCACAAAGTTTATGCGATTATATTAAAACAGGCATGAGTATTTATTTACTAGCAACAGAATAATATTGTTTAACTTCGTCATAGATATAAAATATGAAAAACTAGTCATAACTTCAAAGAGATTTTTCAAATAAATTATTTCTCCCTCAGTCTTATGCAACTACAATTAACATCTTAGCAACCATACATTCAGGCAATCCTTGATGTTACTTACATATTCTAATTTAGATGTACTTATGGCATTTAGAAATTTCATATTGTTTTTACTAATATGCTCGTAAATAAAATAGAATATGCACCACTTGAAATATGCATGTTCTTTACCTTCAGTTGACTTACAGACCTCGGGACAGAGGCCCTCGGTCAATAACCATGGCAACTTTAGGAAAATCATACTAATATCTCCCTTAATTCATAAACATCTATTTCAGAAATGTTCTCAGAGCTCACCATTTTTTTAGTTTAAAAAAATCTTCTTTATAAAGGGATATAATATTTATTCCAAACGTATCTACTATATGACTAGTTGAACCGTGTGTTTGATACTGGCATTAAAATTATTTCCTGGTTATTTTGTTTCTTTTGGTGGCCAGAAAGGTATAGCAAAATACCATAAAATTAGGGTTGGAATGGCGCGTAGAGTTTCACTTTGCCGAAGTAAAGTGCCTGCGTTCCCAAATGGTTCTAAAAAATAAACTCCATTCCCAGGTTAGGCCTTCGCCGTTTTTACACCACCTGTAATGCTGTTTCCAGGTTTTACTTTCCACGGTTTTATGCCTCGGCAATTTTGTATCAGGATTTTTTTATATGCACGCACATTTCAGTATTAACCCCGTTTGACAGTTAATTTCGAACCTTATCCGCTTTCGACAGTGCGTCTAATCCCGTGCTCTAATTCCCGCTCTTTACGATTTTATAAATTAGAAGTTATTTTTGGTAGCGAAAACGCAAATTCGACGGGGCAATTTTCGTGAAAGCGCATTTACTTTATCACATGATGTACAGAACGAGATTAAAATAATAAAAAAATCCCGGGTTGCGGGTTTCACGGAGCGGAGCAAGTCCATTTTGCCGTACGTGATGTGTTTTAATTAACTGCTATATTCAGTTCACTTTGGGAATCAGAGCATTTAGTCGGATATAATAAAGTACGTATTCAATTCAAAGGGCTCGTTTGTGCGGCATTGTGCGACACTTTTAATAAAATTGCAAGCTTTTTCGGGGGATAAAAATAACATCCGAAAATACTCCGGGCCCGGACTCCGTTAGAGCTGCGAAAAAAATCCGGATACGAAATAGTGAACCGCTCTTTGATTTGCAGGATTTGAGTCTACTAACAGGCCTTTTTATGGGCGATCTACTTACTAAACGTTCTCGTAATTTCGTTCGAATCACGACTTCATTGTTGCTGTTGTTATATGCTCGCAATAAAAGCGGAATGCGCTATCGTAAAGTAAAATTTGAACATGTAGAGATGGAAGGACAGATACGCAAGAGTGCACTAACAAAGCTGAACTACGAACTGCGACATCAATCATTTAAGAAAAATGCGCAAGCCATGTCGCCTGCCAGGGTTCGGTTTTAAAAAAATGTTGGGAAAGAAGAGCGCCATGGCGTGAGAAACAATCATAATAAAGGTAACGTTACAGCGGTACAGTTTCTAACCTTTTGCCAAAAGGCCACGAGGCTGTTACGGAATATTAAATTACGCCAAAGTTTCCATAATTAGCTGAAGTATATTAATTTTTATGACAAACTTTATATGTTTATGAAGATTACAGCCCGGCGGTGATAAACGGGGTCGTAAAGTTTTATATCCAGTAATATGAGATTTTTCCCGAAGATGAGAACACCTAGAGGGATGAAAAAATTTGCTGGATGTAGTTATTATTCCCTTGAAAATTCGTTTTTTCATAACCCATCCTATATTTTATGCTTTATACTTCTCAACAGTTTAATCGTGCTCATTTAACATCCATTTTAACATGAAAATTGATAGAAGGATTATGTATAATTTAAATAATAAGATATGTGTTCTTGTTACGTTTACTATATGTACAGATGAAATAGATTCTCAGACTTAGTAACATTGGGGCTATGGGGCTTATAATAATTCTAACTAAGTAAATAAGTGAATGTTAAATTATCGTATTATTAACAGCACATGTGTTGCTGTTGCGGTAATTTATATCTGGGAAAATTAGAAGAAATATTAAAAAATCATCAACTAATCTTTGAAAAGGTAGTAATTTACATCGCGTATTATTTCATCATAATTAACATAATTCAAAAATGTTTCATCTAATTTTATTAATTCATCATTATCATCAATGAATTATAAATCCTTTTTGAATGGAGTTTGTTGTGCTTGTTTTAAAAGGAATAGCACTAAACCGATAAAAATACATGTTGGAGAAACGGGGCTAAAAACTTAATTGACAAACTTCGCTAGCTCATAGTTTTTTTGTGGAGAGCCGTAAGTGTTTAAATCAGGAAGTTCGTCTTTTTTATTGCACTATAAGCTCACAAATTCTACTATGAAATTTCTTCCGGCGGAAAGATGAAACCTGCTGAAGTTTATAGAAAATTAGTAGATAGCAAATTACAGTTTACGTGTATGGAGCAAATAAAAATTTACAAATGAACTTAAAAGTTTAAATCGATTTCGTAGTCATGCTTAAATAAAAGTAGCGCTACATTTGTGATACAAGCAGCAATCATTTTTTTTACCTTGGAAACTAAAGAAAGTTGTGGACCGGTATAGAAGGTATGTAGAAAGCTCAACATGACTATTTTTTGTATTTTGTTTATGTCTACCGTAGAAAATAAAAGAATTTCTTTATATTTAATACTCCATCGTAATTGAATAGTCCTATTATATGACTAACAAAATTTAACATTTGTATAATTATTGTGGAGATGTACAAAGACTTACTATTTCAAACATCGCAACTGCCATAATACTGATATTATTTTGCTTCACAATTACAAAGCGTTGCCAGCAAAACCCAAAGACAACATGTATGTGGAATAGATATCCCACAATAAAAATTGAGATAATTTCGAAAAGCTTTTTAAAATTCATATGGAGTTACTTTTTATAATTTTCAATTCAGCAAGAACTAGATATACGGGGAATTTCTGTACACAAAGAAAAACTAAATAAAATAATTGGTAATGCATTATTAAGTTACAACACGGTGTTCCAGGAATTGTCTCGTGTTGTAGCAAATTTTGCCAGGTAGTTCCTGAGCAGGATTGGGGTAGTATTATACAGGTACACTAGGGTAGGTTGCCCGGAAGCGCCACTGCTTCTAGACGATTCAAACCAGAAAACCTATAGGTGTTTGTGTAAACCACATAGCTGATTCAAACAACACTAAATAAAAGTAAACGCCAAAAATTGATGTAACCTGGTTGTTTATTTGGATATACAGAGAGGTCGTAAAGTTTAGAATAAATTCAGTATTTCCTAACATGTACGTTTGCATACATACAGGGTGTCCCGTGTATGAGGTATGGCATTATCGATGTTTTGTTTTTAATAGAAACCCCCTTTTTTTATTACGGAATCTGAAAGAATGTATGCAATTTATTTCAAAAAATGCTCAAATAAAAATAAAAATCGACGGGTCCGAGCGTTTTAGCCGGAAACGTAGATATTAGGAAATACTGAATTTATTCCAAACTTTACGACCTCACTGTATATAATTCTAAGCTTTTATTCTGTTTGGAATGTACTTAGTGGAAATTTCGAAGTTTAATTTAGTTTTAAATGGAAAAACTAACATTGATGTTATATGTACACAGTTCTATTAATATGAACTGTTAATAAATTAAGCAAAGAGCACAAGCTGTCCGGTTTTCCTCGCAATAACGTACTAGAACATGTAACCCAATTGTCATGAGTCAATATAAACCAGCGAAAGCGGATAACGGAAGTTACGTTTGCATATAAATCTAAATTGGTAGAACGCGAAAACCCACTCGTAAAGGTCTGTACGTTCGAGGTAGCTTCTACTATAAGTTGTGTATGTTTAAGCGATGATAAATAATGTTCAATTCGCTCCGGCATTAACTTGCATAATTAGTTGTAAACTAAAATGTGGTGGAACATGTCATTCGGTGAGTTGATTATAACCAAAAAACGTGACCGAGGAAAAGGAGATATATGCAGAGCGAGGCACTAAGACGTACTAAAAGGTACTAGGCGGCCTGCAATTACACAGCATCGAAGATAATGCCCAAAACGGAAAGACAGAAACCTACCAAAGTTCCAAGTTAGCCAGGAGTGAGTCATTGCACACAAATAAAGTTATATCCTAGCATAACTAGAATCATTTCAGCAATTTCACATACAATTTCTTAAGCCTGAGCGACGAGTTTCATAATAATTCTGGAATTATTACCTGCATAAGGCAAAAATCCCTAAATCACAAGCTCCAAAGAACAATCTTACACGTCATAAATATGGCGTCGAAAATCATACTGAAAATCTTTTAAAAAATACTTAGAATGCACATACAGTTTCAATGATTTTTCAAAATACACACAGAAAATGAAAAATGTGGCTAGTGAACCAAATATACAGTAAGGAATTGCTGGCGACTAGGAATAATTTTTGGACATTAACTTAATTTTCAATTAAAGTAAAAATAACACGTAACAATCTAATTGTAAGTGTTATGTATACTTACTAAAATTTGTGAAAGTGAGAGTATTTCAAAAATTCAAACTTCAATATGTAGATACAATTAAAAAAAGTATTTTTTTAGGTTACGGAATTGTCAAAATTGCTTTTAATGAAAACACGTTTCCCCAAATGTAAAGCACATTAAATTAAAATAAATTTCCAGCTTAAACACATTCTACGCGCACCTCTCTTGTTTGAATATCACTGTATAAATTTAGTAGAGCTCGATTCAGTTTCAACATAAAAGGAATTTTATTTACCTCGGGGAGTATCATTTTATACACACGAAAGTAGTTAAAATTAACACACGAATTTTAATAAACATAAATAAAGCCACAAAATATTTGCCAAAATTATACCATACACCTTAAGCTTGATAAATACGTTCAATTAGTTTTCATTAATTAAAAAAGGAGTTGTCAAATGATTTGATCCTAGAATCTAACAGCACTTGGGCTAAGCTATCAGAAGGACGAGCTGCTAAGCAAAGGATTAAATTAGCTGATCTTTCGGAAAGCTGCATAATAATTTTAATCATTAGAAGTGTACAGAAGTAAATTTTCCTCCACGTCGTGAGATTTTGCCGACAGTTTTTTGGGAAATATTGCATTTAAGTATTAAAATATAACAACTGTTAGTTGGAGTTAGAGTCACAATTTTAAGTAAAGCAAAATCGAAAAAAGGAGCAGAATTAGAACAGGCCTTAATCAGATTATTAAAGTGTATGGATCCCCCACACG
>CALNHX010008535.1:0-59491 GCA_940337035.1 Agriotes lineatus | reverse complement strand
ACATCTATAAACAAATCCAAAGTAATGGCGTTCTGCGGAAACAAACGTGTCCGATCAAAAATTGTACTAAATAACGAAACATTAGAACAAGTGAATAATTTTAAATTCTTGAGTTGTACAATATCGTATATTGGCGAAACAGGTATGAACCGTAAATACAAAAACTTAATTACATTAATGTCACAATTCATAGAACCCCTAAAGCACACCCAGAAACGTTAATAAAATTCTATAAATTAGTATCTGTTCCAAGTCTCACGTACGGTAGCGAATGCTAGACAACCACGAACGTAGGATAATAACATCTGGAATGAGATTTCTACGAAACACAGCAGGATATAGCCGTATTGACAGGAAAAGAAATACTGATATAAAAGCTGAACTAAACATATTGGTAAAGTTTTATTGGTAAAGTTGACATGTAAGGACTGGTCTCGTTTAGTTTGATTCTGCATCGTCTGGTGTAGTTATTTATTTGATCAATAGATGTTTGCAGTCGTCTTGCCGATTCCCATGGCGTTTGCTTACACCTAAGATAGTAGTATCGTAGTAATTGCAAAGTTGGCAATTGTGTTATTCTCAAGATCAAGAATGTCACCAGTGTGCAAGAAGTACAAAACTGGAACCAGCACACTCTCTTGAGGCACTCTTGCCCTAATCTCTTTTAAGTCAGAATAAGCTTCTTCTTAATTCTAAAGAATCTTTCACTAATGTTAGGTTTTAACAATTAAGAGTATTGTTTAGGTAGAGCTCTATTCAGCTTACCAATCAAGTTGTTATGCTACACTTTATCAAAAGTATGTGTCACATCTGGAGAAATAGTAGCACAGGCTTTTTCTTCTTCTAACAATTTTTCAGTTATCTTATGGAATAGGTATATAGTTGAGTGACCTTCTCTAAAGCGAAACTATAAGGTGAAATTAGATTCTTTTCTTCTATACTACATTATAACCTTTTGAGTAATAATTTTTTACAGTTATGAGATCACAGGTAGCAAGGAGATGGGCCTGTCGAACAAAACTTCATGTGGCGGTTTACCCGATTCAGCTAGCATCATGACCTCTGCAACTTTTCACATCTGCGGAACATACCGGGATCTAAGTTAAGCGTCAAACAGATGAGTAAGTTTAACTAGGGCTTTTCTGGAGCTTTCTTAGGATTAATTATTTCTTAAATCACCGTGGCGACTTCTTTTGGGGTGGTAAGTTTAATTTTCAATTATTCTTGGATAGGATCTTCTAGTTCTAGAGTATTATCAACTTCATTACGTTGAAACGTCTTATCTGGTCTACATTCATATCATACATGCGTTAGGTTTTTGTATGTTATTACGTGCCCACCTTCTGTATGCATTCCCGATAAATGGTTTTCCAGAGTGGGTTCTTTTTAGCTTTTCTCTTTTTAGTTTTTCTGGTGGCGTTCCAGAGAGTATATTCAGTACTACTTTCACTCTGGTATTAGATTTCACGCTTTAATCGCTGAGTAGCATTATTCTGTACTGTTTTGCCTGCCATTTAATTTATTTTAGATAACTTTAGATACTTTTTGTTCTATAGGAAACATTGAATACGTTATCCCAGGTTTTCTGCTAAATGTTCTTAATAAATATTTCAACTTCATCGCCTAGTTGATCTTTGGTTCTTAACGGGACCGAAAGGTTAACAGGTTCTTCAAGTTGTATTGCTGCATAATACAACTTGATACCAATTCTCCATTTTGTTGACAAACCCATTCTTGTTGCATTATGCCATCATTAAGTGTAAAGAGGATGGGTTAATTATCTGAGTTCATATTCCATGCTTCTTTTGTATGAAAATAATTTGTAGAAACGTTTCTGACTACAAAAAGTCTCTAAATGTCGGGTACTATTAAAGGTAATTAATTGGTGAAGTTGTACCAGAATAATCCCTTTATATAAAAAGCACAGAATTGAAATACGGGTTGATATTTCAGAATCTTTTATTAACTTGCTTGTTTATTTATATGTTGGGGTGTAACCTTAACAACAACAAAGCTACTAGATCTTAAATAAGGTTACACGATTACAACATTACCTCCCCCCTCCAAAAGGAGAAGGCCAGGTAGAAAAGCTAATATAATTCAGGAGACAAAAAGGCAGGATTATATTTAGCTACAAAACCTCCTGGATCTTTCAACTAGTCTTAAAATTAATCACAGTAACTTTCAAAATAATAATAACAATAAATGATGGCGATAATAAAAGGTAACAATAACAAATAACGGAACAAAACACTGCACATGCGTTGCCACTGGTTGCCGAGTCTCGACCGTTGATGCGGCGTTTCCTTCTACTTCTGAGATAAAAGGTGAAAATATAAAAATAACGGCAAGCGTATGCATGTAAACGTAAAAAAATATATTATTTATCTGTCCGTAGGCAGACCGTAAAGGGAGCTAAATAGTTAGGTTTGATGCCTTTTCTATGTGTACTATTTTTGAGATACATGTGTGTGCATGATGCTAAATCCTTGTGAGTGCGTGGGTTGCGGCTATTATAATTTTTGGTAAAGAAAAATTAATATTTAAACTGCTTACAAATGCTGATATTAAAATGTCAGATGGTTGAATAAAATTGTTATCGTCGAAAAAAATATTTGGCAATAGAAGAGATGATCCATACAGTAGGCAGGAGAAACTTGTAATTCTATACTGAATCTAAGGGATAAAAGTATCCATGGAAGTTTATCTGCCCAAGAATCTATACCTGTTGAGTTTAAAGCGTCTTTTAAGGTGCCATTAAAGCTTTCGATGATTCCTTGGATAATGCGATGATATGTACTGGATCGAATATTTTTACTTCCTAATGACATAGAATTCGTTCAAGGACGTGTGGTGAGGTATGTTATCATTGGTTATAAATTTAGTAACCGAAACTTGAAATTGTCATAGCAGAAGTGATTTCTTCTACTGTGGCGTGTTGGATTGGTATGGCTTTGGGCCATCGTGAAAAACGATCAATAGTGGTGAGGGCGTATTTATACTATTGAGATCTAGTAAGATGGATCAGATCTAAATGGATATGTTGAAAACAGAAATCTGGTTCAAGAAATGGATGAAGTGGTGGATTGGAGTGTTTGATTATTTTATTACGTTGGCAAGAAGAACATACTAATACCCAATTTTTTATATCTTTATACATTGATGGCCAAATTTAGCGTTTTGTGATGAGTTTCTACTAGTTCGAATTTCTGGATGGGATAAATAGTGAAGTGGCATAAAAACTTCAAAGCGAAAGAATTGTGGAACGGATGGTCTGAGTGACCTGCTAGAGTTTCCTGTCCAAATAGAAACTCCGTTTTGTTGTTTTGGTTTGTATGAAAGATAGGTTGGGTTTTTCCAATAATTCTTGTAATTCGGGATCATTCGTTTGCGCTCTTAACTGAAAACACAGGACGAATTCGCTCAAAATCAAGACTGCTTTTATTCCTAAAATTTTAATTTTTAATTTTGTGACAACTTGTACGTCTGTCAATGTCACTTCAAATTATACAAGTGCAAAATCAATTACAAATACCTTCTCGTTACATTACTTGTCATTCAACAAATATCAAATGGTAAGTACTTCCCTCTTTAAAATTACCTCCCAACAACGTCCAGACAAATGCCAGTACGAACTAAACCGAACACCAGAAACCGCAAAGACTTTTCAGCCAAACATGACAAGGCACCTACCACTTTTCTCCAACAGAACTGCCAAAAACTAATCAGCAGCAAACACCTTCCAAGTCTTCCTTCCAAAATTCTCAAGCCACCGACAACCTACTAGTATCACGAACCTCGCCTAGATGCACGTTACAAAATGTCACTTCAATAACAAGCTTGGCGAATTAGAACTCCAGTAGATGAAAAACCTTCTATCCACACCACAAAACGCTCACTCTGCTAGCAAACTCGATGTAAATTACTTCCAGAAAAACCATTCCCAGCTATCCAATTTATATGATGTAATTGATGGACAATAAAATTAGTTCTGCATCCAATTCCAGAAATTGCTTTTGTAGATTATAACTGTGTTACACGTGGCCCTCTCTTTTCGCAAATTTTAGTTTAATTCACAACCCTTTACATTCCAAACAGATTATAACTTTTTATAACGGGTTTATTTTAGAAATTCAGCTGTTTACAAAGGTATTACATGTTTTTATACCAAAATTATTTTAGATACTAATAAATATTATTATCTCCTTAGTGATATTGTTTTGCATATATTTTAAAGTCCAACACTTTATATAATCTGTATCATATTTATTTAACACCCTCTATGTTAAATGGTATTTCTCGAATCTGTATTTGTCATTAATCCTCGACTTTATTTCAGATAACAATTAAATTATGTTAGAATCTTTCTGTTTCTTATATAGCATCATTCAATTGAATTTAAATTCTATTTAGTTTATTTACCAAATACATATTAATAATTTTGATATCCTTCTAATACTAAAATTCATCTTTGTAATTTAATACTGTATTCTTTTAACCTTTTTTTTAATCTGATATAAAATCCTTATACTAAAAACCATTACAATATATTGAACATTGGTGCAAAATTGTGAAAAAAAATGAGACCCATGATCTCCAGTTGACTTCGTTATAACGTAAGTTACAGGTTTCTGATCAGTGACAATTGTAAAATGTTTGCCGTCAGTGCAACATCTAAATTTTTTGACTGCAAAATAAATGGCTAATAATTCCCGCGAAGAAACGCTATAATTCCGTTCAACTGCGGTGAATTTACGTGAATTAAATGGGAGTGGTTTCCATGCGTTATCTTGCAGTTTCTTGTAATACACCTGAAATAGCGTTAGATGAAGCGTCGGTCCCAGATACTAATTCTGCATTGCGTATAGGATAAACTAATAATGTGGAGTTCGCAAGACGCTGTTTTCGTTGTTTCAAATGCTTTAGTTGAACTGAATTGGAGAGAAGACAGGTTTATCGTTGACTTTTCCAGGGATTGCCATTGAATGTAATGGTGTAAGTAATCGAGAACAATTAGGGACAAATTATGATAATAGGTAACCATTATATACTGTTTGAGGCTTTCGCGGTTACTCGAATTATTCTTCTTAACATGGAATTTCGGATTAGACCGAGTAGTATTTGTATATGAACACCCAGCATTTTCTAGCTTAATGTGCCTTGCACCTTGTGAAGTCGAGCAAAAACCCGCGCGATGGTTATGCTCTTTGGTGGCTCGTGTTGTTCGAGTATCTTGAGAACGAGAATACTTAGGTAGATTTGGCCGTTATTATGCATCCATATTCACTAAGTCCACTGGAAGAAGAAGACAAAGATGTTTAAAATGTTTCGAAGACTATTTTCTTATAGTAGGCCTGGCGTTGTGCTCAACCAATCAAAAGAAGCGATGGGGTTAATGTGGACGCCATAGCAACGAACGCATTTAGTTTGATTAAACTTTTACTAAGAAGAAGTGTGTCTAAAATGGAGTTAACGTCTATGTTTATTGAAAAGTGTAAAAAATGTTGTTGCTCAATAATTATAAGTTTTTCTAAAGCTGATGTACCAAAATGTGGGAAAATTCGTTGGCACTGTATTAACACAAAGTGTATTTCCAAAATCGACACTGCGAACGACGAAATTGCTGTATTGGAAGCAATCATCAACCACAATCAAGCGGAAAATTGTACAATTAATAGGCAAGTGGTCAGTAACGGAGTAAAATGAAAAGCTTTAGACGATTTGACAGAGAGGCCGTCAAAGTTAATTCGCAAAGAATTACAAGTATATAGCTTCGTTACATTATTTTAAAATGTATATTAACTATCTATGTTTTTATGTCGTACTTATAAAACAATGATGTCACTGCGGCAATGATATCAAAAAACTTCATACGGTTGAATATATACGAGGTAAGGTCCATATATTCCCGGCCTAGGTATGTTAGGGTTACGCTAAAATTAAAACGACTTCATTATTTTTCAATGTAATCTACTTTAATATCAACACATTTTGCACAAAACTTAAATAACATTTCTCTACCCTTATAAAAGTATTGCGGACTTTTTTCCTCAAAATGATTCAAAACTGCAGTTTGAACTTCTTCATCGTCCCTAAACTTTAAACCAGACAAATCTGACTTCAATTTTGAAAACAGAAAGTAGTCACTTCGTGCTAGGTCAGGGCTGTAGGGTGGGTGGTTGAGCTCCAAAAACCCAGAATCCTGAATAGCAACTGCTGCAGAGTGTACTGGGGAATTGTCATGAATAGAAGCACACGTTTACTGAGCTTTCCTCATCGTTTTTCTTTAGTAGCGGAACCTAGCCGGGGCAGTAAGCTAACATAATATGCTCCATTTACGGTAGTATTTCGTTCTTTAAAATCTATCAGCAAAATTCCTTTGCAGTCCCAAAATATTGTGGTCATATTTTTTTTTTCGTTGATTGGGAGACTTTTCATTTCCTCGGTGGTGGTTGTCCTCAACGACGCCACTCCATAGATTCCCTTTTTGAAAAAGGATCATAACAAAAAACCATAGTTTCGCCCCCTGTAACAATGGAATCAATTACTTCGTTCTTGTAATCACGAAAGAGCTCCAAAAATTCGACTCAACAGTTGCTGCGTATGCATAGGAGTGAGAAGTTTTGGTACCCACCTTTCACTAATCTTACTCGTGTGTAAATGGTCATGGAGAATTCGAAGAACAGTTGTTTTAGAAAGATTGGTCCTTGCTGTAATTTCTTTTCTTTTTAAACAGCGATCATTCATGCTTTCTGCTTCAACTAATGCAACTTTTTCTGGAGTAACCATTGTTACGGACCGACCTTTAGGAGGATCACCTTCAAGAGATTCTCTGCCCATGCCAAGTAACTTAGACCATTCTTTTATCGTGGAGAGTAAAGGTGAGAAGTTCCCATAAATATCATCAAATCGTTTTTTAATTTCTATCGGAGTACCACCTTTTTTGTGGGAAACTTTGTTAGAGCACGATATACAATTTTAAACATTTTAAAAAAATGCTTGACGAGACATGCATTGTAACGTTTTACCCCCTGTTACATAATAATTTAATTCAATCGACATTGATCACACTAAATACAAAATCGGGGAAAAAGAATGAAGGGTTCGCCGGTCTCTGCAATAACACAGATCTTAAAATGTGTTGAAACAGATGGAGGTGTTTCTGTTACCTTCGGTCGAGCTCGATCGGGAAGGGGTGGTTCGAAAGCTCAAAGAAACCGACGAGAACTTACTCTATACCTTTACTTAAAAAGATTGCTCAAGGCGCCGCTCGTATTAAAGAATGAAAGGTTTTCGTGACAAAAGCGAGAAAGGTCACGAAAGCTATGTCAAAATTCACCGGGTTAGCTGCAAGTCGCCTCCGCGCCGTCCCTTGAGCTCCCCCCAGGTCTTCTGGTACAAAATTCAGGGTGGCCTTAAAATCACATTACTCACCTGCGATGGTCACCCTTCTGAAAGGTTTAAAACTCTAATTCAAGCCGATATTCTTAAGGCTTGTTTAACAAAAGAACATGCTTTAGCTGTACACTTAAATACAGCTAGCATTTGCCATTATTGGTTTCAAAAGGTTTCAAAACCACAACAACTATATAGGCTGACGTTGACACAATTTGCATTTAATGATCCAAACACCACAATGAATTCCAGGTTTATTACACAAATGGTACACCCTAACTGAAAATAGAGGAAATCCCAGTCAAAATTAAATTACCCACTAATTGATAATACAAATATTAGTATACAAAAAAAGGAATAACAGGGATATTTTCCCACATTTACCATTGAAACAAAATTAACACGTGTAAGATCCTTCAACGAAGAAAATTGGTGCACACAAAGCATTTAGGGCACTTCCACGAGGCACTTAATAAAGTAACCTAAGTACATATTATACATTTACATTTAGCCAAATCATGCTTCACTTATGGCATCGAAATTTACAGGAGAGGACTCCGTAGGAACTCCCCCAACGTAAGGGTTGTGCAGAGATTCGGCCGGAACAGGGGTACAGTGGCCAAAAGGTGTTCGTAACCAAAACGAAAGCGGCGGCCAGCGGAGGACGAAACAATTACTCCAGGTTTATGCACGATATAACGGCATTTGCAATTGCACAAAAAAACTTCTCACACTAACACGAGAAATCACTTAGGCTTCGTGAGGGGGTCTCAAACTTAATGTGCAACAGGTGCAAACTGCTTCTCCTACATCCCCTGGGCTGAAGTAGACAAAAAAAGACGCCTCGCCTATAATTACGTAGGCTAACACATCGCCCTTAACCCGCGCCACCAAAAACTTCAAATTACAGCCAACTAGCTGCTGTCAAGACTAGAGCAGAACGTTGTAGTTAGCTATTAGTACAAATTAAACCGTAGTTTTAAATTGATTGAATTGTATATTAACAAAACGACAACCCATCTAACTGGTCTGCATGGTAATCGGTTGCAACCGGCGTTGCACCAAGTGTAGCAGGTAATTACGGAAGGCAGATGCATCAGGTGATGCGCCTAGCATAGATTTTGTCTCTTAAGACTGGTGCCCCACAGCACGACCTTGTAGGTTAGCCGCTTGTTTACAGTTTCTTGTTCTGGAATTATTCGTGGAATTTAGCAAGTTTAAGGGTTACTTAGGGTTGGTGGTGTCGCGTAAATATTAGTACGGAGGGTGCTGGTGCCTTACAATAGTTAGGCGATCATCCTGGAGCGACGATACTGAGAAATTCTCCAGATAGAATTTGCTCGCTTTTAGCCGGAATAATGGATTTGACCGCTCACCTGCGGTGAATTCGTAGAAGGCGGTCTCGGTCTTCGGACACCAGAAAGTTGACTTTAAACGTTCAAAACGGACCCTCCAGGTAAGTTTAATAAGTGCAGCTATAGGGCTCAAGCCGCCTCCATGCGGTACGTGTAATATAATTTCTCTGTAGTGTGGCTCGGAGTGCAGTTATTAACGAAGCGATGGGGAGTCGCTTTAAGCGGTTAACCCTACAAGACAGTTCATCTGTCAAGCTAGGGTTTTAGCCTAAAGGATTCTATTTTCCAAGACAGTTCAACTGCCAAGGCAACATCAAATTCTAGTGGCTTCGCTTTACAGGTTAGGTACGGAAAGTTTTCAGCCTTAGGGCTGACAGTTCAGCTGCCACCTCTCATAAAGTCTGGTTTGGTAAGGGTTGGAGGTCTTCTCCGTTAGACAGTTCAGCTGCCAGTCGGAGAATCCGGTCAGGATAGAGGAGAGGAAAGTCCAGGGACTCAAGCGGGATGAACTCAAGTGTTTTTTTATACCTCTCGGGCCGCGTTATCAGAACAGCTGCTTCAGGTATCGTTGAGTGGGAGGCGACGCCGTCGGTCATTCAGCGCAACTTTGTGTTACAGAATAATAAATAAATGTATTTTTGTTTTATTCCTAGAGGTAGATAAGCTCTTTAATCCCTTCGAAGTGTATTCGTGGTCGAACTGAATGGTGTAATTAGGGGACGTACCTGTCTGGTGGTCGAACTGACCGGCCCCGGTTTTGGGCTGCTTGAAAAGCTTTTTGTATAATATGCTGCTGATTTTATAACAGCGATTTTTCCATGGATTTACTTATCTGATAATAGCTATCGTTATAGAGGTAAGGGCTATCTTTAATAATTTCCTGCTAGACTGCTTTTATAAATATTTTCGTCCAACCTTCTTAGAATAAATTAAAAAAAGTTATTTATTCTATTTGAACTATGGTGTATAGCTCCACCACTATATATATGTAAAATCATGTGTACTAGCATTTAATTCGGGAAACAAAGTTGTCAGTTTTATTTACTTACTTAACAGTAACCAACGTTGGGAAACCAATTCCATTTAAAATGTAAACAACAAAATTCTGATACTAATAAAAGCCACCTATACCTATCTAGGTACACTAAGCCAAATGTAATTGTTTGAAATAACCCCCTAATTGTTTCAAAATATTTGTATAGATTTGAAAAACAGGCCCTGCAAGCTGTTCTTCGCTGAACAAATTTCTCAACAATCGGTTGTTGATGAATGTGAATTTATTATTTTCATTGTCCTTCCTTTGTTGATTAGCTAAAACATTTTTATTAGATTTAATTTATAAACATCGAACTACCATAATTTGAATTTACTAAAACTTTCCCAACAAAATTTTAAGCTGTATTCTCTATTGAGAAATGGCCGATAAGAAAATTCACAAAAGTTAACGCTTATTTTAAAAGTAAATTTGTTTCCACACTAAATTCATTACTTGCTGAGAGTTTCTAAAATCGGTAATCGCAATCTGCAATATAACAAACGCCTTCTAAGCGATTATATAAACACAGAGTTTTATACCTGCTTAAGTTTCTACATTAATTTCTGTAATTAATTGAAATGATACTCTAATTGCCTCATTAGAAGGTTATATGTTTTGAAAGAGTGGTGTTGTTACAAATCAATAAGTACATTATGATTTATTTCTATATTTACTAATAGTGCATATAGAATTACTTTACAAATAAGCACACTCGTGCAAGCTATTATCAGCGTAACATATCGGACTTATTTACTTCGCTGGCTAACCATCCCTGTTGGTTCTTAGTACCATAAGAGCAGAATATGAGGTTCTGAGAAACTGCAACAAAATATACTAAAAGGCTCTTTTATCATATAAAGCATTCTGTATTGTGGAACAATGACTGCTGATCTTTAGAGACTTAGAAGCTTTAGCCTCCCAACTGTCATTAGTATAGGTCATTAGAACAAAGTAATTTAAGATATATTCTATCATCTATACTATCATTATAATATAACAAAGTTTAAGCGATGGGATCCGGAAGTAGTTATTCGATACCGCTTAAAACAATATTCTAGATATATGTCAACATAACATGAGTTATGTGTCAATACTCTCGCTTGTATCAATGCACCAAGCGGCTGTCAGCTGCTGAGAACTAAACGATGTGGCCCAAACTTATGGGAGTTAAGGGCGAAAACTCTGTCGCTGCAAAATCCGCATAAAGTAGTTTCAATGCGATGCGAAGACTAACGATTTTGCAGCCGAGACCACCGTAAATTGTCACGTTTCCAAATATAGTGTTTTCGAAATGTAATGCAACCAGGCGGTAAAAGCAGCGCCGCGCCGATAGAAAATGTGTTGCAACCTTTGACATTGGAAATGAATGTATTACAGCTTCGAGCACCGTTTTGGTAATGAATTAGAATAAATTAGTTTTTAATGATATAACTGCTTGCAAAACAACAGAAGTGATTTCAGGATTTTGCCCTAATCAACCCCTAAATGTGCAAATCTGGATTCGAGGTGAATTAAAGAACCTCATATGTTTATTGAGCCAGAACATTCTTATTTGCCATATAGATGTTTTTTTTTAAGATTTAAAAAGTGTTTAAGGGTTTTTGAAAAGATTACCCCGAAGGGGGCGAAACGGGGTAAACTGTGTTTTCACGAATTCTTCAATATCCCTTAGACTTGGTATTTGCTTGCTTAGGTATCAAATGCAAATGTCTAAAAACTAGTTTCAGGATTTTGCCTTAATAAACCCTTTAAGGTGCGAATCTGTATTGCGGCATTAATTTGTCTTCTGTTTCAGATCTTGCGGGAACGCTATTTCATTTGTTTTTATAGAGTCGGTTTTGGGAAAAACATAACCTCAACTTAGATTACTGCAATTTCCGGATCTCTGACTGTTAATGGATGTTTAATATGGCTGGGATCGGCTTTCTCAGGTCGTACTCTTGCTTTATGGTAAGTTCCAGGCTACTAGCGCCAATATTTTCTTGTAAAAATTAACCTGCAATTTCTGCAGTCTGCGACAACCTCCTCGGATGAACTCAAGTGCCCAGATCTTCTCCTGGGGTGCTGGGATTGACTTGCTGGACTCTTATACGCTGGAGGGACGTGCAGCAGTTGAAACCCCGGGCTCAAGAAACCTCTTTCTGCCTGTAGCTCAGGATCGTAGGCTGGGATGGATCTGGCGAAGCCCTCGGAGACGTCAACGGTGGAAATTTACTTTCATATGAGGGAAATCGAAACCCACACTTCCCCTTGTAGCCGGGTAAATTGCCAATACATTGGTGTATTTTTTATTATTAAATTCAATTGGTTTCTATTTAAAAACTTAATTTATTTGGCGACACAAAAACTGGCTGTCATAAAATAATTTATTCATTTGTCTACCTCCATTAATTTGTTATAAACAAAAGCTAGTTACTTCAAATAAATTGCGGATACTAACATGGTTCAAATACTAACTTTTAACAACAATTCTACATAAAACTATGATTTTGTACACTAATACTATTCGTTCTCTGAATGTCATTTTTTGGCAGTGGTCTAATATGATATGTTTTTCAGACTTTTACAGCCTAGACAGTGGAAAAAATCCGAAAAACATATCACACTAATACTATATCTAAAATAATTGTTTCCATTTATATTAATTTTGCGTGTCTATTTTTCACTGCACGTCTCTTTAATTTGCGTTTTAAATATCCACATGTCACTGCACTGATTCAAGTATTTAATTCGCCCATATCCTGCACTGGGTTTTTTTGAATTCACTGTTTTCTTTTAACACACATTTTTAAGTTCATATGTGTCTGCTTTTCTGCAATTCCTATAACCCTTGCCTTTTGATTCTAACGCTTTTCTTCAAAGGCTTTAATGCCTTCCTTCTGAGCTGCCCGTTGCATGTTCTTAACCCTGCAGGAGTCGCGCTTATACTGAAACATGAGTAGTCGCTGCGGACACACTCCCCATGGCAAATAAAAGATAATTTAGGGGCTACAAACAGAAGTCATATGCCAGTTTATTTTTTATTTATAGTAAAACAACGAAATATTTATTTATTAAAAAGAAACCTTACAAATAATTGTCCAATATTAACATTTAACTTAAAATTTTGGAATTTTAATAAAAATGAAAAAAAAATTAATTCTGCCATGCACTCTCACGGCATTCGTTACAAATAATGGTTGAAGGTTCTAAACACAAAGAAATATTACATTTGACACAATAATATCTTGTTGGCCAGTTTTATCGTTTTGGTCAGATTCTAAACACTCTTTCATTAAACGCCGAAGGCGATCCTGCTGTTTCTCGTACTCTCCCATGGAAACTGGAAAATTTTAAAGTAATTTAGTAAGTTAAAATTACTAAAAAACTTACAGTAACTTACCTCTGTTTATAATCAAATTGAGTTTAAAATAAAACTATTTTACAAACGCCGGTGGTCACTGCGGACTCACACTCCGCAAATACTAATCATTCACACAAATGTGCACCCACTAACTTGTTATTTGGCACCGACAATAAGATACTGTTCCCCGAGAGGTACTGAGACCGGCAAGACCTAAAGAGTAGGGATTGCCAAATAATGGCTGATACTTCTTGCATGCGGAGTGACAGTCCGCGCGCGACCTCTGCAGGGTTAAGCTTATCCATCTTCCAATTACCTTTCTTATAAAACCCTGACTGGATATCACCATTAAAATATGCCTGATTTCTACGCTTCATTCTCTTGCGTTTGCAATCCATCTTGTAATTATTAAATTTCATTCGGCTTTACTTTATCACAAACCTGATTAATTAACTGAACTTACATCCAATTTGGATCCCTATGCGAATTGAGCTTTGCTTACTGTGTTCATTAATTAATTATTCTGCAATTACTGGCATCTCATTACAAATGTATTTATTCTGTGGGCAATGTTATGCAACCTAAAAAACTATTTTCAATGAGAAATAGATTCCTCAATTTTGTTTTTAAAGAATGCAATCCAGACGGCAGTGAAAAATATGTGTCATGAATTTAGATTATTTTATATGACAGCTCTATCAGTATCATAGATTTGTTTAATGCCAATTATAAAGTAAGAAAACAAAACCAAGTTATAAATTTCTGAGGTATGAAGGACACTGTCCAGCTGAACCTACGTCAGGGTTCTTGATTCATAAGATTCTATTTTTTTTTCTCAACTTGACTAGTATAATTGAATGATCGGTTGCATAACTTCATGCGGGGCATTAAAAAATAGTATAGTAACGTTTTGCCTGATGTTCCGTAAAACATTCAGATAATTAAATTAACCTGATTTTTAAAACAAAATAGCGAAATGGATTGGTGCCAAATTAGAAAGTCTGGAGGAATGCGAATTCCTCAGACGTATCAATAGAAAAACAGTTTCGTCTGTCGGATACTAGTTTTTACTACATTTGAATAAATTAAAGAACTCTTATGATGTTTTTATTGGATTGCGTCATAGTGGCGTGCGACCGATTACGGCAGCATTTTAAATTATTGACCTGGTTTATGTTTTTTTTGAGTTCCCTTAAAGTAGTACTCTATCAAACTAGACCATAATGGTAAAGTTAAGTAAGTTATATATATATATATATATATATATATATATATCGAAAGTGTGTTGTTTCTATTTGCAGTCACACCTGTGCTTAATGGTTTGAAGGGTTTCCCCATAATGTCATAATCCGCATCAGGTATCCGAAGGCGGAAGAGATAAGACCCTAATAGCAATTTATGTAATTCCAAATACTTTACCTACATAAGTCGTCGCAGTGAGTCAGTCAGACATTCAAATTTGGTTTGTGCACAAGTGATTGTGAAAACAATTCCGTGTCGTTTTAGTGTCCGTTACAATGCCAAAGGCACGACGAGTTAACATAGGTCGTCGAAGACAGTCACCTTTTCGGGTATCTACTTTACGTGCGAACCGCAATGATGGTCAGCGCGGATAATGAAAATAGTTGTAGCTATTAGCATGTTTTTAAAATGAAAGACATCGAAAATTCGAATATCGGAAAAACGTTTGCTGAACCCGCTAATACCAGGCAAATAAATTTTTGGGCAGGACAACGTCTGTCGGGTTTGCTACCCCTTAGAGGGTGAAATGGGGTAAATAAGCCTAAAAATCGATATGGGTGTCGTTATTGAAGTTTTTTGGGACGTTGATTGAGAAAACGGCATTTATTTTTAAAGTCCAAGACGATGGACATGACATAAAATTAAAACTTTATAGTGGTTAAACGGGGTTTCAGAGACAAATTACTTTTGGACAGAACAACGTTTGCCGGGAGGGGACGGGAAGGGACGGGACGGGACTGGACGAGACGGGAAGGGACGGGAAGAGATGGGACGGGACAGGACGGGAAGGGATGGGATGGGATGGTAGGGGAGGAGACGAGAAGGGACGGGACGGGACGGTACGGGACGGGACGGGACGGGGACGGGGATGGGGACGGGGACGGGGACGGGGACGGTGACGGGGACGGGGGCAGGGACGGGGACGCGGACGGGGACGGGGACGGGGACGGGGACGGGGACGGGGACGGGGACGGGGACGGGGACGGGGACGGGGACGGGGACGGGGACGGGGACGGGGACGGGGACGGGGACGGGGACGGGGACGGGGACGGGGACGGGAACGGGGACGGGGACGGGGACGGGGACGGGGACGGGGACGGGGATGGGATGGGATAAGATGGGATGGGATGACAGAAAATAATTAGTCATTATTTAATACACAAATAACGAACCTCGCGCGTACGAAGTGACGGGTTACACCTAGAAAATGGCATACATTTTTAAGTCCAAGCCGATGGACACGATATAAAATTAAAACTCTATAGTGGTTAAACGGGCTTTCAGAGAAAAATTATTTTTGGGCAGAACAACGTTTGCCGGGCTAGCTAGTATGAAATATTTCTTCAAGAATGGCAAGCTATGTCGAATGACAAATTAATAGTTGATTGTAACATAGACCACTGGTTCATGAAAAAACTTTTATAGAATCTAGATCGATATTGAACTACGCCAAAATACTAACTTCAGTTTATTTTTCTTTTTTAACTAGAATCTTCTATTTTTCCAGTTGGTTTAGTCAATATAGCAGCTTTTTTGTGTATATCAGTATCATAAAAATATATTTCGACTACCTGGTACTCTTTTTCAGTTGATATTTTTTAGATATAATATAAGTAATAGTTCTTAGAAATTTATTATCCATTAAATATAATGTAACATTCAAGATTGAAGTAGCTTGGTTACATTAGAGTGGTAAAATAATTTGAAGTGGACCGGGTTTTTAAATTAATTTTGCTGTGTTTACAGTGGAACTTCTTCACGAACTTTCATTTCACGCAATTCTCTGTTTAACGATTTTTTAAAGGAATTCCGCCTTTCGAATAATTTACCATATGATTTCGAGAAATAAAATTCCATTTTGAGAAGTAAAACATGAACAAATTTATATAAAAACTATCCGAAGTTTTTGTCTGAGTCGATTTTTTTAACACAATCTCCAAAGCTCTAAAATTTCACTTTACCTTAATACCATACTAAGCCCCTGCAAGGGATTGGTCTTTTATTTATGGTCGTTAACAGAAGACACCGGAAATTGTTGTCATTACTAATTCTCAAAACTCGGGAGGGAGTAAAACCTTTTTTATTTGTCCACTATTTTAGATGTAATTTGCTAACAAGCATTTTTTTTTAAATTTAATTATAATTTTTGCCAGTAGCTACGGAAAAATAGGGAATAAATTGGTCATGCAGATAAAATGTTGTTTTTAAAACAACCAGGTGAATTTATGATGCCATTTTATAATAATAATTTACGATACAAGTGCGTAAAGCTAGTTTTTAGTCAGAAGTGGGACAGAGTTAAAACGCGAGCGTTTTGAGCCCCGCGAGAGACTAGATATGCTTTACGCATGTGTATCGCACAATATTTTATTTACGATAGAATCTAGAAAACACGGTAAATATAAAAAATATTTTAAATATAAATTCGGATTACCAGCAATTGGTCGTAATTTTGCGTGGTTAAAAATCTTAAAATACGTTGCTACTGACGACGTGTCTAATAAAATAATTTTAAACACGTTGCTACTGACGACGCAAACTAATGACAAAATGTTATTAAACAGTCGTTTTACAAACTTAGGACTGCCAACTAAAAACAATTTTACACAATGTCGTAGTTAAAATACACTTCTGTTTTCCGTCAGTTTTGACACAAACTGGCGCAAAACCTAACCTGCTAACTTCGAATTTGACATAATGTTTGTGTCAGTCCCTCATTGCATAATCTACTATTATTCCACGTCACCAGTGATAACGAGCAATAAAGTAACTTTTTTCTTCAAACTTCAAAAAGAGATTAACACAGATGTCACTTTTCAGAGTGTAAAAGCCAGTCTTATAAAGACCACTAATCTGAGGTTAACTATTTTTCGTTGTTAAAATAGACAAAAGGGTATCAAAATTTGTTTACTAATGAATAAAATGTCATAAGCACTAACATTGGATGCGCTTTTATTTTTCTTTTAACAACTAAATAAAATTAAACTCAAATTAGCAGTATTTATTGGACCGGCCCGGCCGTTAAAGTGACAACTTTCTGCAACTGCGTTTCTATGCATTATTCCGTTGCTCCGTTGAGACTCTGTTTACGGTAATTATCTTTCACAAAAGTGAGTTATTAATATTTGTGCAACATGCCTTGAACTCGACTAGACGCAGATGGACTACAAACCGTTGTGACTAAAAAAATTACGGAGATGCTAAATGATAAACTGTTTAAAGACCGGCTAATAGCAGTAGTTACGAATTCAGTGTTAACGGCAATTGCGGATAGCAGAGCAGATATGAAAAAGCAGATCAAGGCGGTACAAGAAGAAAATGATAAGTTATCCAATAAGATAAAACGTATAGAAGCAAGTTTAGATATAATGAAGAAATATTCGCGGAGGTTGCGTTTGTGGGTGTTTGGAGTAGAAGAATCTGAGCGTGAAAATCTCTTGGAAAAAATGTTGGTCCTAATTAACACGCACATGGGTCTTAAAGTGAATGAACATGAGTACCAAGCTGAAAAGTACTCGCATTTATGTTCCGGGAGATATGACCAGGTACATGAATAAATTGTATATAGAATCAAAAACGAAATATGGGAAAAACTCAGTATGGTCCAGAGATGGAGAAGTGTTTATCAATGAAATTGATGGTATTAAGAAACTACAACCAACATTTTAAATAAATGCCATATACGAGTTGTTATTTTTAAATATAGTTTTCGTGTTTTGTCCGATATGCTATTTATAAGTGTATTTTCCCTTCGCGCAACCCCGTCATAGGTATATTATTAAATTTGTTCTGTTTTAGTTGCTTATGTTGTAATCATAATATCTTGAGAATTATTATTGTTTTCTTTGAGCACTGGTTGTATTTGATAGTTTTAGTTAAAATCGAATTTAATTCATTGTGTACACTTATGGTATTTCTGCTTCGAAATGTATTTCTTTGTATTGTGCCAATGTATTTTGTGGTTGTTATTCCAAGCACGTTCTGCTATTTTAATTGTCAATCTTGTATTTTTTGATGAAATTTTGGTATTATTTAACTTTAACTTCCAAAGGCCTTGATGTTTCATCGATATAGTATTTCCCGCATTCACAAGGAATACTATATATACCATTCTTTGAATGTTGTTCTTCGTTGAACGGTTTAGTTTTTGTAAGAATCGAGCGCAAGGTATTCATCGTTTTGAATACCGTCCTAGCATTAAATCTATTTCGAATTCGTTTAATTTTGTCAGACATGCCTGGAATATAAGGTATAGTAAGAGCGTTGTATTTTTGAGTATCGTTTCTTTGTACATTAGTGTTGTATCGAAAATGTTCCGAACAAGTGTCTCGGGATAACCGTTATCTTTTCAAACATTTATAATAAACTGTTTTTGTTTTTTGAAGATTTTATTAGTAGAGCAAAGAATTTTCAGAGGTTATCTCAACCACAAGTTTGGATCTAACATAAACAGTAACTTCCGAAATTGGGATAACCTTTACAAGAAGCTAGCACATTCTGAAAATAGTATAACTTTTATATGTCGTTGTAGAAATAATTCTATTATTCCAAAATAGTTTAGACTTAAGGCACCATATGTAGGTGCCCGTTCTTACAATATAATGAAAAGGGCGATTGAAGCTCTAATAAGAGATACAATACAATTTCACAGACATAATAAAGTCATATTATTTCTGACATAAACAGACTGGAATAGGTAATTCAAAGGGATATACAGGAAGAGGATTTCAATTGTATGTACAATTGCATTCACAACAGCTACATCAAAACACACACATAGCAGAACGCACACATTTAAAAAAAATCCAGCACCTCATCCAAGAAAAAACACACAGATGAACTAAATACACTAATCAATGACACTTTTCTAAGTAAAACTGTAATTAATATTTCTTGTAAAGAATTAAACGCCACTGATAAATTAATTCTCAGCAAGGGACTGAATTACACAGTGGCGCCAAAATCAATTAACAAACTTGATTTAGTTACAGCCATATAAGAAACTTGCCCGAAACTTCCAGAAGACGCTGGACAAGAAATTATACTAAACAAGCAAACGGCGCGCTACGCGCACGTGGTGAAATAGGATACGCGAAAGGTCACGCTCCGATCCGAGCGCTCAGATAAGAAAAACAAAACCTAAACAAATATAAACATCTGTGAAGCCGGAACGTGCCACAGACAGACACACATTAAAGAAAATTATATTATAGATGATACTAGAACGAGCTTACAATCAGACAAAACATCTCCAAACAAGAAAAACAGTCACGGCACACGCTAAAAACTGATAATACAATTAAAATTCTACCTGCGGTCAAAGGTAATGCCACTGTAATACTACACACATACCAACGAAAAACTCATGACACTCATCAGTGAAGGATAATACACTAAGCTTAAGAAAGATGAAACACGTGCAATAGAAACAAAAGTCTACAAAACACTTTACAGGCACAAAGATGAATTCACAGATTTTGTAAGACGTATACACAGTATAATAAATCTCACTGTTATGGATTGCCAAAAATACATAAAACAAATGTACCATTTAGGCCAATAGTTAATTCTATAGGTTCACCATCTCACAGTTTAGGTAAATATTTACTCAAGATACTTAACCCATTATCAGGAAATACCGACTCATAAATTAAAAACAGACCGCATTTTCTTAAAAAACTTAAAGAAACAAACATGAACACCCAACCCCTAATGGTTAGTTTTGATGTAGTTAGCCTGTTCACGAATGTTCCAGTACACAAAACACGAACAACATTAAGCATTGATACCATTATGGAACTTTTAACACTTTGCATTAAAACAACATAAATACACAATGAATTCTACCAACAAGACTTCAGGATTGCGATGGATTCCCTTTTATCTCCCATTGTTAGTGACATTTTTATGGAAAACTTTGAACAACATGTCTACACATATACAAACAAACCAATAGTTTGGTGGAGGTATGTTGTTGATGTTTCTGCAATTTGGCCTTATAGTATTGTCACTGATTGACAATAATGATTTGACTTAAAATCTTTAGTTATTTTAGCAACATGAAAAGAAAAGTCTATCGTACAGACATTAAATACATGCATTTGTATGAAACAAGCATGATCACCAAAGCGTTTAATATTAACAATAAAATTACATTTATTTTCGAAATACTATACTGACCTCTAAAGCTATTGAATATAAATTATACAATTGATACCCTTTCCAATATTTATCAAGAACCAACAATTTCGCGTAATTATAACGTTGCTGTTTAATGCCAAAACTAGTATCCTTGTTGAAACTGACCATTAGTAACTTCGGACACTTACTATTGCAACCTACAGAACCACTTTGATAATCCTAGAGAACATTTTACATTTTCTAGACTTTCTACAGTTCGATATCTATCTATGTTATTTTATGTATGTATTTGTATGTCTGACACGATTAAGGAAGAAGAGTCTTACTATAATAATTATTTTGTTAGCTAACATTTCATTATTGTATTTGTGTTGTAGACGCTCTTTAATAACTGAGCTTACTGAATTTTTAAATAACGATTAAGTTGTAAAAGAAAATGTAAACGTATAAGTTTGATTTTAAGCTATTATACGTATCGAAACCTGATGAAAGACTTTTAGAAGGGAGGAGTTATAATATTACAATGGCTTATTCATAAAAATCCGAGGAAGAGATAAGTGTTATCTGCTACGAGGTAGCATAACTTAGATAAGATTAGTTTGATGCCTTCTTTTGTGTTTGCCTTGGTGCTCCCGTCTTGAATTGGTACTCGTATTATTAATACCATTTTCAATCTACTATGTTTTAACGTGTTACATAGTAAAATAACACTTTTTTAAACCTTTTTCGGGTTCCATTAATAGCAAGAACTTTAACAATTTCGAAAGAAAATAAGGAAAGTTAATCACATTTTAAAATCGCAGTAGCTAGATTGGGTTGCTAGGATAAATTAAAAAAATAAAGTACTTTATCTACCCTTGATGTTTTTTTTTTTTTTTTATTTAAGATATTATACCAGTTCAACAAATTAATTTGCTATGCATGGTAGTGTTACATGATTACTATAACAGAATAACAGATTAGGTAATCTCACCACTTAGGAATTTAAATTTTTAAAAGGCCCTTAATTTAAACAATGCGTTAATTGTGTCATTCGTTTAGGCATTATCACTATCACTATCACTGTCACTTGGGCTTAGAAAAATGTCTTGTGGTAGGTTACGCTTCAGTCTTGTATGTATTTTCCTTTGGCCAAGTTGATAGTACACTGCACCAGAACAGTTGTTGATATTAGCATGGAAGTTTACGACTAGTTTTTTTATATGTTCCGTTATCGTTGACAAACCTAGTTCTGTATGTAATTGCTTGTTAGTAACATACCAGGGGGCGTTCACTGAAATTCTAAGAATTTTATTCTGAAGTGCTTGGATTCTTAGTAGATTTGTTTTAGATGTGTTTCCCCAGATTACGCAGGCATAGAGTACTAGTGGCCGTATTAGTGTTTTATAGAGCAACATGGCACAGTCCGGTTTTAGTGTCGATTTTCTGTTAATGATCGGATAGAGTTGTATCAACCTTGTATGTCCTTCGTTTAATTTTTTATTTATATGAAATCTCCAGGTGAGCTGAGTGTCTAAGTACACCCCTAAGTATTTCACTGCTTCTGTTTTATGTAGCCACTTGACTGCTTTGTTATTAATTATTATTAATGGTAGTGGTTCGTAGACATGTCTAAGAGTGAATATCTTCGCAGAGCATTTTTCGTGATTTATCATTAGATTCCAACGTTTGAACCATCTTGCCAGTACATTCGCTGCATTTTGTAGTTGTACTACTGCATCTAGTAAGTTGTTGCTCTTAGTCAGTAATGCAGTATCATCCGCAAATAGTGCTAAGTCAGCTTCTGTGTGAGGAATATCACTGGTAAAGATATTAAATAGAATAGGGCCTAGGATACTCCCCTGTGGTACTCCCGCTCTAATGCGTCTGGTTGATGAAACAGTTGCATGAATCTTCACTGCGAACATTCTGTTATCTAGATATGAATATAATATGGCCTTTAGGTATTCTGGAATGTTAAGATTAGCAAGCTTGTATTTTAGACCTTCGGTCCATACCCGGTCAAAAGCTTGTGTTAGGTCCACGAAGAGTGTCGCTGTATATTGCTTGGATTCATACCCTTTTTCAATTATTTCAACGATACGTTGCAGTTGGTGGCATGTAGAATGTCCTGTTCTGAAGCCGAACTGGAAGACGGGTAGTAGCTGCAGTCTCTCTGTTTCAACTTTTAACCTAGTATAAATTACTTTTTCGAATAGCTTCGATAAAGTTGTTAGCAGGCTAATGGGTCTATAGCTGTCGATGGCCTTTTTGTTTTTTCCTGGTTTGTGGAAGAGAAGAATTAATGCATACTTCCATTTGTTGGGAAAGTAGCCTGTTCTTAGGCATGCATTCAAGGTGGTGGCTAGGTAAGCTAGTGTTTTCCATGGAAGTTGCTTAAGAACTATATTGGGTATTCCATCTTCGCCTGGGGTTTTATTTAGTGGAAGTGTTTTGATTATCTGCACTAATTCTTTAGGTGAAGTTGGATGCATTTGGTCTCCAGCTAGTGGCAAGTGGGTTTCTGTATGGTTGAGTATTATATTTGCAAAACATGGATCTTGATGAGTGCTACAAGTAAACGTTTTTTCGAGGTAGTCAGCAAATGCTTCAGATTTTTCTTCATCAGTGTTATTTACTGTGTTGTTAGTGGTTATTGAAGGAATTTCTTGCACCTGTTGTAATATCCTCCTCGTGGTTTTCCATAGTCCTGGATCGCCTGGTTCGTAGGTGCTGATGAGCTGTTGATATGATCTGTATTTGTATTCATCCAGTTCTCTTTTGATTCTATGCGTTAAATTATTAACTAGATTTTTTGTTATTGGATGTCGAGTACGTTGCCACTCTCTGCGCAGTCGACTTTTTTGCTTTATCAGGTTGATTATGTACATAGGAGGAGTTCCATAGTTAGTATATTTTCGTTGCTTTCGCGGAGTTGTAGCTGTTTGCACGCTTTCTTGTATGCAAGTTGTGATGTGTGTTATTGTTTCGTCAATTTCCTCTGGGCGTAGTAATTTGTTAGGGTAGTTGAGACTTTTGTCCAAGTGCTCACGGAAAAGGTCCCAGTCAACTATTCCATTTATTAGTCTCGGCTCAATACGTCTTCGAGAAGGTGTTGTTATGAATGAAATTATTACCGGCAGATGATCAGAGTTGAGCTCAGCATAAACTTCTTGGAATATTTGTGTATTAATGTTTTTTTGAACAATTATGTCCAGGATATCCGGCTGATGGTCTAATCGATATGGGTAGTATGTAGGTTCTTCAGGCGCTAGTATCTGGAGAGCATGTGTTGTTGCAATTGCTTCAAGTTTGCCTCCAGCTGGATTACCTGCTCTGCAGCCCCATATAGTACTTTTGGAGTTCAGATCACCAATCAGTAAAGTGGGTTCGTTGCCTGAGAAAATGTTGTATATGTCATTTTCGAGAAGCTGCTTATTTGGTTGTCGGTACACGCTGATTATTTTAATATAGTTGTCTTCTTGTGATTTAATTTTGACGGCAACTGTCTCGAGGTTGGTGGTGTTGACGGTTACATCTTCATAATGAATGATTTTTCGTTTTACGAATATGGCGACTCCACCAGAAGCGAATCTTGATGTTCTATCAGCGCGATAGCAACAATATCCTGATATTTTGATGCTATCATTGTTGGTGAGGTGAGTTTCCGAGATACATGCCAGGTCAATGTTGTATCTTGCAAGGAACGTTGTGAATAGTGTCTGTTGTGCCTTTAATCCATTGGCATTCCAGTTCAGGATATTTAATTGAATTAGTGTTTTGTTTGAGTTATGATCCATTTAAGAGAAGCGGTAAGAAATTGGTTAACAGGAATTGTTTTATTTGCCCTAGGAAGGGTTGGATCAGATTTAATAGTGATGTGAGAATTGTGTTAGTTAGAGATTCAGTGTTAAGGGAATGGTTTGTTGGCTTCCAGTTTTGATTGTAATTATTATTTATATTTTTGTAGTTTTTGGACAGAGGCGGGAAGTTGTTGTGGTTGTTTTCAGGAGCTGGTGGGGTATTATTATTAGGTTGTTGGCTTCTGGCATGTGTTCTGCTTTTGGCAATTTTTAAATCCTGAAAGTATTTACAACCTCTGAAGTTGGCGGGATGGTTGTTTCCACAGTTAACACAAACTGGGGGAGTGTTTTTATCCTTATCACAGGCGGAATACATATGGTTGCCCAGACACTTCACACATCTAGGCTGCAGGCGGCAATAGTTCCTGGTATGGCCGAAGCGTTGGCACCGGTGACATTGTGGTGTGTTGCTAGATGTTTTTCGTGGCTCTACTTTGACTAATGAGTGAAAGATTTTTTCAATTTTGAAAATTTCATTCGCTTTTTCGTTGGCTGTAAGTCGAATTGCACACACAGGAATTGGAATTTTGTCCTTGTTATACAGTCTATTAATGCTGATTATAGGAAGATTGTATACAGATAATTCATCGGCCAGGTCTTTTTCAGTTAGGGAAGGTGGTACATTTTTAATCACAACTGAAAGGGGCCGTTCTTTAGGATTTTGGAATGAGTGGAATTCAATTTCGTTTGCTAAGTAATATTTTGCTAGCGCTCTATAATCATTTTGAGTCGAAAGTGTTATCTTAAGTGATGTCCCACTGAGGTTGGTATTAAATTTATCTTTAACGATTGTATTAATGTCATCTATGACTTTTTTGTGGTCAACCGGTCCATGAAGAAATATCGGGGGAATTTTATCTTTAATTTCAGTGCTTGTTTCCGCAGGTGTATTTTCGTTAGCCGACGTTGTATTTTCGTCTGACACTGACGGTTCAAGGTGTGCGGGCAAATAAAATTTGTTTTGCACTAGTAACGATGCAGGTTTCCATTGATATTTCCTCTGTAGATCGCTTATGGGAGGCGATAGGTGGTCCGAATTTCTTTTTGTTACCGACATTGCTTACCCCGCTAAGGGGAAGCAGTTGTAGTTACGATGTAATTTAATGTTCGGATGGAATATTTCACTAAATGATAATATAAATATGTATTGAACTTACTCAGCTGATAGCTGATTAATCGCCCGGGGCTGTTGATATCGCTACGGTCAGTGCTCACACACAACCATTCAGCATGAAAACTAGCGCCGAACTCTACCCTTGATGTTAAAGTGCTACTCTATCTACTGTAGTATTACCTTATTCACCCTTAAGGTTAAAGTGCTAGTTGATCTACTACTTTGAGTTGATAAAGTAGTAGCACTTTAACATCTGCTATAGAAAAATAGAAACTTGCGGGCGCATCTGTAACTACTATGTAAACTCATAACGTCCAATTATAAGATTTTTTGAGCAAGGGTGACTACGGGAAACAAAACGAATGTCTTACATTAGCTTGGCCCAAGTTAAAGCGGGCTGTGTATATTGAAATGACTTTCTCACAAGAACACATGACTTTTTAAATTAACTAATTTGAATAAACTTTTCTAATTTGTAGTAAGGTAAATGGTAACATCTGATTACACGTTAAGAAGAGGTACAGCTAAAAATCTAAAGCCACCATGTAAACACAAATTATGATCACTCACACGTTGTAGTGTTAACACATGAAAAGTAAAAATAATTATGTTACCAATTCTATTTGAAGAATTTTTTTCACTTAAAATGATACCAAAAGGTTCTGGTTAGTTAAAGCAGTGCGTATGTAGTGTGTTTGAATCCTGCATGGATATTCTGCTGTGGGACACCCTCTACATATGAGTAGTTCTTGTTTGTTTGTAATGGACAAGGTCTAGGCATGCAGAGTACCAGGTACCTTAGACACCGACTGCTGTGGTCATTTGGTCAAAGTCCTACTTAGAATTTTGCCGAGACACAGGAGTTCCAACCTTAGCAAGGGATCTTTTACATGCTACATACACATCGTAGTATAACATGGGACCCACGGCTTTACATCACTTCCGAATGATGTCATTCCGTAGAGGCTTTCATCTGCATTTTTTTATTTTTGAAAAGTGCACCGGGACCGGGAATCGAACTCGCGACCCTTAGATCAGTAGCCAGGATGCTTACCACTGAGCTACCGACCCCGGCAGTAGTTCTTTTAAATCAACTTGATATACTTAATCCATCTTGCCTCGGAAATAGTGGTTTTTGTTTTTTCTAGTTATCCGTCATTTTTACTGCTAGGTCGTCTCTGTATTAGTTGTTTCTTAGAATTTTATGTAATTCAATGTAAGTATGCATTATTAGAATTCAGTTATAGGAAATCTGAGTTTTGTAAATTAACCTAAGGAACTTAACCTAACTAAATTTTGCTGTACGTTTTGTCTTCAGAATCACAATGGACGTGAAGCAGGAAATACTTGACAATAATTTGTATAGTAGTGCAGTGGCCACTAGCCTACATGAACGGCAATTTGAAGAAAATAAAGCAGTCGCCAACTTACACGTACAGCAAGAGATCATCGAAAATGCTATCGATAACAACGGGTTTTATACTTCTTTGAATATTAAACAAGAAGAAGTGGATATAAAAACCGAAGTACTTGCTACGTGTGCAGCAAGCGGATGCATTTTAGAAGAAAAGTTTATTTGCAAGGTTTGTAAAAATGAAGCAGAAGACAAGAATTTCTGTTCTATTTGCAAAAGTAAAGTAGGTCAGAAAAGTGGTTTAGTTCGATTTAATATGGAGATACATCTAGGAGAAAAACCTTATTCATGTTTAATTTGCGAATATAAAACTCATCGAAAAAATAATTTAGTTCGCCATATGAGGATACATACAGGAGAAAAACCGTTTTCATGTTCAATTTGCGAATATAAAACAGCTGAGAAAAGTAGTTTAGTTTGCCATATGCAGATACATACAGGAGAAAAACCGTATTCATGTTCAATTTGCGGGTATAAAGGAGCTGTGAAAAGTGCTTTAGTGCAACATATGAAGATACATACAGGAGAAAACCCTTATTCATGTTCAATTTGCGAATATACAACATCTCAGAAAACTAATTTAGTTCACCATATGAAGATACATACAGGCGAAAAACCGTATTCATGTTTAATTTGCGAATATAAAGCAGCTCAGAAAAGTACTTTAGTTCGCCATTTACAGATACATACAAGAGAAAAACCGCATTCCTGTTCAATTTGCGGGTATAAAGCAGTTGTGAAAAGTGCTTTAGTGCAACATATGAAGATACATACAGGAGAAAAACCTTATTCCTGTTCTATTTGTGAGTACAAAACAGTTCAGAAATGTAATTTAGTTCATCATCTGAAGATACATACAGGAAAAAAACCTCATGCATGTTCCATTTGCAAGTATAAAACAGCTAAGAAAAGCCATTTAGTTTACCATATGAAGATGCACACAGGACAAAAACCGTATTCATGTTCACTATGCGAGTATAAAACGGCTCATAAATGTCATTTAATTCGGCATGTGAAGATACATACAGGAGAAAAACCTTATTCCTGTTCTATTTGTGAGTACAAAACAGTTCAGAAATGTAATTTAGTTCATCATCTGAAGATACATACAGGAGAAAAACCTTTTGCATGTGGATTTTGCGAGTATAAAACGGCTCAGAAATGTCATTTAATTCAACATGTGAAGATACATACAGGAGAAAAACCGTATTTATGTTCAACTTGCGATTATAAAACAGCTCAGAAATGTAATTTAATTCAACATGTGAAGATACATACAGGAGAAAAACCATATTCATGTTCCATTTGTAAATACAAAACAGCTGACAAATGTAATTTAGTTCAACATCAGAAGATACATACAGAAGAAAAACCTTTTTCATGTGCAGTTTGCGAGTTTAAAACGACTCGGAAATGTAATTTAATTCAACATATGAAAAAACATACAAGAGAAAAACTCAAATGTGTGAGTATAAAGCGGCCGAAAAAATTGGTTTAGTTCGACATATGGTGTGATACATAGAGGAGATAAATTTTATTCACGTTCACTTTCTGAGTATAAAGGTGCTCATAAATGTTCTTTAGTTAAACATATGAAGACACATACCAGAGAAAAACATTAGAAAGATAACATTGGGGAGATGTTGTTGGTTCAAGATCTGTCTACGAGAATAAGGTAGTACATAAAAATGTTAACTCATTTGAATTGTATCTAATTAAATTATATTAATTATTATACTTATATTTTATATTTATTTTATATGTACAAAAACTCTGGTGTGATACACGCACACAACTTCCTTTTACAGTAATCTTATATTTAGCCAAAAAATTATATTTTAAATGTTTAAGCATTTGTCAAGATTTTTCAAAAATAACAAATTTTACAGAAACCGTACAAAATACAGCGTTAGTTGATGAAACAAATTTTCTCTAAAATGTTAAGCTGAATTTAAAGATGTAATAATATACTGGGTGTTCTATTTAAAATAGGAGTTAATATAAAAAAACAAAGCAAAATAAACCCATTTTAGAGGCATTCAACTTGAAAATCACTCACATGAATACACATTAAAAATGTAATAAAAGAGTAAAGTCTGAAAACAATCGTTGCAGTCGTTTTTGAAAAAATCGAAAACTGAAAAATCACATGAGTAAACACTATACTTCCAGTCTGCGATTCCCTTGAAAAGTTTGCTGTCGCATCTAGATAGTACACAAAATTTGTATATGAAGTTTCAACGCCATACCTCTTTTCGTTTTTGAGATATTCTGTTCACAGACATGTCTGATAAAATTACACGAACTGGAAATAGTTTTAACGTTAGCACGGTATTCAAAACTATGAATACTTTTTGATCGATTCTTACAAAAATTAAACCGTTCAAGGGAGAACAACATTCAAAGAATTTCATATATAGTATTCCTTGTGAATGCGGGAAATACTATATCGGTGAAACATCAAGGCCTTTAGAAGTTAGAGTTAAAGAACATCAAAATTTGATCTAGAAATACAAGATTGACAAATCTAAAATAGCAGTCCCGCTTGGAATAACAATCACAAAATACATTGGCATAACACAAACATTTTATCTACAAAATCAATATCAACTATACGTAAAACCAAAGAATCTGCATATATTTTACTAAGCAAAGACCGATGCGTGTCCACATGTTCAGTTGATTAGATACTAGTTGTCTGTCCATTCTTAAAGAGGTAATCAAGTAGTCGCCTGCCAATGTCACGCTATTTATTAGAGAGGTTAGTCGTATTCTGCTAGATCTCCAATAAAAAAAAGCTACGTTCTTGTTGATTTTTAAGTTAATTAGTTAATGTTGATAACGGAAATAGATTTGTCTTCCGAAACGTTCATGTTTTAATATTTTCCATTTTGTAGTTTGGCGAAATACCCATAAAAATACTATAATCAATTGACTGTTGAAGTTAAAATTATTCTATGTGAAGCACTTGTGCTATCGCATTTAAATGTTTGAAATGCAGTTTATGGCCCGTGCTAAAAGGTTATGAATAAAAAAGATTACAACGTGCTGAAAATTCTTGTCTACGGTTCATTTATGGTATTCGTAAATACACGCCTATATCTCATAGACTAAGAGATGCTGGTTGGATGAGTATTCAAAATGGATTAACTCTGAGGTCACATTTCACAAAATTATTACGGAAAAGTGTCGTAAATATTTGTGTAGAAAGGTAACGTATAGATCGGACGTTCGGACGTTAATAATGTGAATGTTCGCTCCAGAGGTCTGTTAACAACTCCTATGCATTATACTGAAAATCTTAAATCTTCATTTAGATACCAAATCGGCAGCATTCACAATGCAGTACCATACAAGACATTAAATACTAATATATTTAAAAAACGCTACAATGGAATTTATACAGTAGGTCTCTATACTCCATTTACAATTCGAACAATATTTGGGTGCTTCGAATATGTATTGGTATTTACTGTACATATTTTACCGTCGAACGCAATTCTTAAGGACCTTTTTGAACAAGCCGTAGTTTATGGCCAAGCGAGCGCAGCGGGCAACGCGCAAAAATAAGGCGAGTCTAAAAGTCCGCTTTCGTACGAGCCACATACATATTTAGTTGTTTTACTGCTTTGGAAGGGTTTTTTTTTATTCTTATTCTTAAACGAGTTGGGAAAAGTCAAGGTTATGATCATACTACAAAATGGAAATGTGTGTTTTAATTTCGACCAATGAAAACACTGCGTTAGCTTTTTGTTTTTATGGTTATTATTGCTGAAAAGTAAAAGTTACTAGTTCAAAAAAGTAGAACACAAAGTAATTTTTTGCGCTTCCGGGACTAAAGTTGATACTTTAGTCCCCGTAAACAGGGACTAAAGTAGATCATTTAATCCCTAGGGACTAAAGTAACTCATTTAATCCCTAGGGACTAAAGTAAAAATGATACCGTGACTATGGTAAATTTATGTACACACGAGGTTAATAGGTTAGGTTTTGTTTGTCATCTGACACACACTGACGTAAAACTTAACCTGCAAATCTCGAATTTGACATATACTGACAATACACTTCAGTACTGCCAACTGATTCAGGCTATCCAGGACCTGCTGCAACTCAGTTTGTAATAAATTATAATTGTCAGTTTCCAAATTGACAGATTCCAAATTTTGGAAATGTTTGATGATAATGTTCCCAAAAGTGCAAAAAATAGCGTATATACCTCGGGACTAAAGTGCCTAAATCCCTTGAGTGGTTATTGCCCTCGGGCTTCGCCCTCGAGGCAACAAACTCCACTCGCGGGATTAAATGGTGCACTTTAGTCCCTCATGATATAATATACTATTATTTATTAGCATCATAATATTGTTCATTTTCGTCATCGATACAAAATATGAAAGGCTACTCATAACTCTCTAGGGATTTTTCATATTATTTCTCCCTCAATTTCATGGTATCCATGCGCCCACAAACAACGTTTTAGTAACTATACATTTAGGCAATCCTGGGTGTTACTTATACCGGGTGACTATAAATGATTGTGATTTTGTTTCTTAGGTTGGCACTGTTTATGTTGGTGGCACTGTAAGTCTATGTCAAATACGAGGTTAGCAGGTTAGGTTTTGCGTCAATTTTGACACAAACTGACGGAAAACCTAACCTGCGAACATTGAATTTGACATAGACTTAGTGTGCCACCAACATAAACAGTGCCAACCTAAGAAAAAACATCACAATCGTTTATAGTCACCCGGTATATTCTTATTTTAAATGTACTTAATGACATTTTGAAATGTCATACTATTCTTACTAATACTCGTATGCTAGTAAATAAAATATTGTATGCACCACTGGAAATATTCATATTTTTTACCTTCGGTTGCCAGAGGCCCTAGGTCTGTAACCATATCAATCTCAGGGGAAAACATATGCACATCTCCCTGAAAGCATAAATATCTATTTTCTCACTACCAAATGGGTAAAGTGACATTACATTGTTAAAAAATGGAAAATAATGGAAAGTCTAATATACAGCGACCTTAGCAACAGATAAAATCAATACAAACGAACCGTATCTAAGGACAGAAAAAATGATTTTCCGTAGAAGGTCACTTTCCGCAGATGGACGTTTCTATACATATTTTCGAGTATTAAGAAATGAATATTTGAAGAAAATGTATCTATTTATTAATATTAATGCTAATAGTACAATTTGAACAATTTGTAACGTTAATTGGGGGGAGGGTATTTACATGTTTAATATCATTATTTTCAACATTGTTAGAAATGGAAAATGCATTATTTACAATATCAATTTCGTTGATGCTTGCTGCATTATCTACAATATTTTCAGCAGAATTTTCGACATTTCCATATGATATCCTTTTGGCAGTTTCTAATTTGTGACTTAAAGAATCTCCCACATATCCCTCTGCTACAGTGGAGGATTTCCATCCTCCATGTCTTTTTAAAGCAAGAGCGTCTGATCCGGTATTAGCTAACAAAGTAGCAGAGGTTCTTCTAAAACTATGACCCGTGTAATTTTTAACATCTTCTAAATTCAAGAATTTTGCAATTTTAAATGGTATATCAGCTAAAGTATGCTTCCCTACTACTTGTCGTACGCATTTACCATTATTGTAACGCATAAAAAATCTATGTTCTTGAGTATTTTTGGGCCGTAATTTTATATATTTTTCAAGAATCTTCAACCAATTATTGCTATCGTTACTACCAGTGACTACAAATCTTCGGGGGATTTTATTTTTCGATTGTAGAATATTGATAATTGCCACGTCAGGTTTTATTTCAACATCTTGAAAATTCAAGTTGTACAGCTCGTCTGTTCGGCATGCTCCGGCTATTCCCAATATCATTGCGACTTTCATCATCAAAAATGTATCGTCAGGAGCATCACTGAGAAACCTTTCCAACTCTTCCTTAGTAAAAATTTTGGCTTTTTTCGAAATATAACCATGATTTTTTCTTTTAAGAAATGATATGACCTGCAAATATATGTACAATTATACTGTCATTTAGAAAAAGTAGTGATTCAAATACTACCTGCTTGAATTTCGTCACGTCGATGTTATCATGAACGCACATTGTTAACTTCAACATGGAATATTCACTCCATAAACTGTTTGGAGACTTTAATATAGACGCTCTCTCATTAAAATAAGCCAGAAATACAGTTTCGTTTACCTCTTTTACTGTCTTGGAAATACACCACTCTTTGAAAGTATTATATGATCGCTCATACCGTTCTCTCGATTTCGCCGGCAGCAAGGATGCTCGAGCAGCATTGGCACTATTTTCAATTTCAGCGTAATTTTCAAATTCTTCTGAATAACTCATTTTACAATAAACGTAGCTGACAGAGAAATAAACTGACAACGCTATCACCGACACACGCCTACTGTATTTAATAATTGAATTAGAGTGACTCCATTAGAAATTACCATTACCGTTATCTTTCTATGTTTGTTCTCTATCTCCTCCGAAGATACTGGACCGATTGAGTTGTACGATGGCTTAAAAGTTTGCTAATTTTTAGTCTTAGATCGTAGGCCGGTTTTTATTTACAAAAAAGTACGAAAAAGAACATACAGAATCACCCAAACTAATACCACACGGCGACAGCAGCTGTCACACCGTAGCCCACGGCGACAGATGCTCGTATCCGCCGCTTAGAGGTTTTAATTAAATTAAAACTTTAGCTTCTTGGTAGTGAGAAAAACGTAATGCACAACGCGTAGGTAAGTTTCTTTTCTGTCTTCGGTCGTATTATGGACCTCAGCTCCGCTTCGGTCCACAAAAAACGACCTCAGACAGAAAAATTCACTTACCCCCACTTGGAGCGCAAATAACTATTACTGCCGCCGCGCCCGTGCAAAAACTAAATATTGTTTGAAAAGTCTAGATTTAATTATTATTTAAAATAAAATACGTTTGCAGTTTAGAGCACTTACTTGAACTGTGTTACTCCGAATGCACTTATCTAGAAGTTTTTGTTCTTGCTCGCCACCTCTTTCAAGAGTTACTGTAAAGGGAGGTTGTTCTAACTTTTTCAAAGTTTTTGCGATTGCTTTTCGATTTACCAGTACGACGAGGGACTTTGCAAGCGCTGAAATATTAAAACGTACTTTGAGTTTATATGGAACATTATCACGCAACTATTTTATAATAATAGTTCACTTTTTTCAAATAAACAGTATGTCATCAACCTGAATGTAGAACGTATATTAGATAATGTAAACAAGCAATTTCGGATACTACATTGAAAATGTTTGTACAGTTGCATTAGTTGTATTTTTGTCGATTCTTTGTTAACATCTTAAGTTAATATAATTACGTTTTTAAGTACAGAGTCTCTGGTCAAAAGAGCTTTGAAAGTACATCTAATGCTGCAACATTGTTTTATGACCAATACTAATTAATTTAACATTAACCAACATAACTTTCAAACAAATTTTAGTCATTTTGTAAGGTTATATTTTTAACTTCTAAAGTGGTCAACACAATCCTTAAACATTTTCTTTCTTAAACGATCAAATAACAATAGTAGATTATGCAATGAGGGAGAGAAATGCGTTATTTTTCTGAGGTGCAATAGCAGGTCACATAGCACTGAAGCAAAATAGCGCTCTCTCCGAATTGCATATACAATTTTTTTCATGTTGCAGGAAGATTTAAAACTACAAACCAGTTTTTTTAAACGTAGTTTATTGACATTTTAGTTACAATTATTTTAAAATCTGATCTGTGCTTTAAAATTAGTAGGCCATCATAAATTTTAAAGTTGGTGGCACTGTAAGTCTATGTCAAATTCGAGGTTATCAAGTTAGTTTTTGCATCAGTTTTGACACAGACTGACTCAAAACCTAACCGGCTAACCTCCAATTTGACATAATTAAAATTTGTTGTTGTATCAGTCATAATGAAAACTGCCTAGGTAGATTTCTCTCTTCTAGGGAATAATTCATTATTTCTGTCACGATTTTGGTATTGTAGAAACTGTGTTTTGTTCCCAGACGTGAAAAAATTAGCACTACAACATTTAAAAATGTTCTCCATTATGTTCAAGACACTTTTCCACTCTCTAATTTTAGAAAATGTTCGGTAACATTTGTGATCAATTCGGCTACAGCAATTCCTTATTTCCTCCATAAGTTCTTAACATTAAAAATTTTTAAAGTCCAACCGTGTAAAATCAGGTGAACGTACTGGAACGGTTGGCTGCAGTTCTCTACTTATGATGCGCTTTCCGTAAAATACTGGAAGTTTTCTCGAGCAGTGTGCCCTGCTGCTCCATCCTGTTGAGAGTAACCAAGCTGTATTTCTTCGTCATCTAATAATAAAAAAAAATAATAAACACTTATAATATTTGTTAACCTGTATCTAGCTGCTTTGATCGCATAGTGAAAGAATGTTGGACCGATAATTCGTCTATGAGAAACAGCTCGTCATACTCCCACTTTCACTGGCTGTACAATATGCTCTCGATCAATTCTGGTGGAAATAGTCTTCAGGTAATTCGTCATCGTGGATTACGTCGAAAAATGGTTGTAAAATTTCCTCGCTATATCTTTCTACATTGACATTCCCATTACGGGAAGCGGAACAAAGATTATAGAGGACACCTTACATTGTTGGAGTGGAGTAAGTAAAGAAGTTAGAGCAGAAGCCGGAGTAGGGATACTGATCATGAAGTAATGTAAAAATAAAATTAAAACATGGAAAGCTATTACAGAGAGAATATAAATTTGGACATATTCGGAAGAGACACAACAATCATCGGAGTATATGGACCAACAGAGAACAGCCCAATAATAGAAAAAGAAGGATTTATTAAAATGTTGCAAGAAGAAATTGAAAAAGTGGAACAGAATCAATAAATAATATTAATGGGCGACCTCAACGAAAGAATATGGAGAAAAGAAAATGATAACACAGTTGGCGTTTTGGGGAAGATAACATTAATACAAATGAAGAAAGGTTAAACAAACTGTGCGAGTTAAACGACTTAAAAATTCTAAACGGCTTCGACAGACACAAAGATATCCACAAGTATACATAAATACAAGAAACTAGAAGACTCAAATCAATAATAGATTACATAATAATAAGAAACAATACAGCAATAAAAGTAAAAGACACCAGAGTTAAGAGGGGAGTGGAGTGTGGGACCCACCACAGACTGCTAATAGCAAAAAAGGAATTCCCAGCATATGGAAGGAAGAACATAAATGATAACGATGCAGGAAAAATAAATGAAGCCATTAATGAAGAAACATTTAAAAAGCATATTCTCCAAGACGAATCCGTAAGAGACTTATATAAAAGCAGACTGGAATAGATGAAAATCAAATCATAAAAGGAACAAATAAATTCATGTACTTAGGATTTGTTATATCTAAAAACGCAACAACGGAAGCGGAAATAAAAAGTAGAATGGGACAAACAAGAATATGCATTAGGCAGCTAAATTCATTACTCTGGGACAGACAAATTACAAAAACTACAAAAACAAGAATATATTACTCCATGGTGCGAAGTACCGGGTGTCTTAAAATGAATTACATCTAGTATACTTTGAATTTCCCATAATGAAATCCAAACCTTTACTTAAAATTGGCAAGACTGTAAGTCTATGTCAAATTCAACGTTAGCAGGTTAGGTTTTGCGTCAGTTTTTACACAAACTGGCGCAAAACATAACCTGATAACCTTGAATTTGACATAGACTTACAGTCTTGCCAATTTTAAGTAAATGTTTGGATTGCATTATAAGAAATTGAAAGCATACTAGGTGTAATTCATTTTAAGACACCCGGTATAATGACACATGGGACTGAAAATAGGGTAATAAACAAAAAAAATAAAGGAAAGATAAAAGCAACAGAAATGCAGTACTGGAGGAGATGCTACGGAATTACGATAATGGACAGAATAGCCAACGAAGAGATCAGAAGAAGGATGGACGTCGAAAAAGATACAATACACTACATAGAAGATAAAAGGCTCATATGGTATGGTCACGTGCGAAGAACAGGAAGAGATACATGGATTGGAAAGATCACGAAGTGGAGCCCAATAGGAAGGAGAAAGAGAGGGAGGCCTAGAAGACCGTAGAGAGATGAGGTGGATGAAGCGATGGAAAACAGAGGCCTGGAAAAGAGAGAGTGGGAAGACAGAAATAGATGGAGAATCTGGTTGAGGGAAGGAAGGCAGCGCCAGCTGTAAAAACCTTATATATATTGAGATAGTTTTAAGCCTACAACTTGGCTCTGTTTGCAGTGCAAAACATTTAACCAAGTCAATAAAGGACAGAGTTAAGATATTTTATGAAATTGCAATTTGAAACAATAATAAAAGTATTAAAGGCATTGGTAATGAGATGCGAGAAGTAGTAATTAAACGGATAAAGGCACGCATTAGCAAAGCATATTTCAGAGAGTTGGAATAAAGTAATATAATAAAATGGGTTTGTGCATATTTAACGCCAGGCCAAACAAAATCAGTTGCCACAAAAGGTTTGTTATGTACAGACTAAAGGAGCGTAATTATTAATAAAGGTCAGTAAATGACAAGCAATCTGAAAGGTAAATGATATCGGAATAAAAGATAATAGAACATTGCAAAGAGCAGTCCCGAAATTAGGCAACGGAAAGGAAGGAAAGCGAGCAAAGTGTGTAAATTTGAACTCAATTTCCAGTGCATTAATAAAACAAAGTGAGAAAGCAGAGCAATGATTTTAAAACATTTATGTACGTAACGGAAGGAACAATGATAGTTATAAGCAAAGGACAATTTTCTTTAGATTTAAGAAAAAGTTTATTTAAGATTTATGTAATCAAACTTTACTCCATTTATGTATTTTTCTATCAACACTAATTTCTAATTAACAAAAATTATCGCGGTAATATAGCAACGCGATGCATTTTGACCAAATAAGAAGAGAACAATTGAAATTATAAATTAAGACAGTTTGAGCGAAATTGTGATCTCTTAAAATTAATATTTTTGCAAATAATAGGTGTTTACCAGTTATAAAAAGTATTGCATTTTATTGTACACATCACCGTGCAGCAGTGGAAGTGTTTGTGACATTTTCCGCCACGATAAAATTAAATATGTTTCAATCTCATCTGCAACTAAAGATCGGCAGCCGACAACTGAAATTTTAGAACTTCGATTCCGGCATAATTAAGCATCGGAAGCCAGATATTTGCACTGCATCACATCAGCGGAGTCTGCAGAAGCATTCTGAGTGAAAGTTGCAGCCAGGGGAGCGTTTCCAACAGAGAAATTCGAGCAGCGTCATCTACGACCTTCGCCGAGCAAAGTTGACATTTTTACGACATAGGAATTAGCTATAAATCGAGTGTCAAAGTTCGGAAAACTGATTAAAATACGAGATTGAACATTGCTACGCCGTAATAATCCAAAAATTGCATAGCGTCATAAAATTTTGTGAAATTGGCTGATTTCCAAGCAGCAGAAACAAGTGAATGGATGGCGTTCTATCTACGTCATTCCTGTAACAATGAAGTGGAGGTTTTGTTGCCAAGCAATAATTGAATCAAATTACCTGACGCTTCCTTGTTAACTTCACGACTTTTTTTTTGTTAAACATTTAAGTAATAGCTGTTGCATTGGGAAAGTTTTTGTGTCATCTGACAGATTGGAAATTTTATTTACCAGAACCGCGTATATGAGCTACTCAAGGATGAATAGTCAAAAATGAACTACCGATTTGTAAATATAGTAAAATTCTGTACCCAACCTGAGATAAGCAGTTTTGTGTTTGCCGAGAGCTAGCTTAAATAATATTGCAGTTCAATAAAATAGTAAGAAAGGGGCATTCATTCTTTTTATTTTGAACATTGGCTAATACATTTCATTTTAACTAGCCTTAAATTACTGACAGTAAGTGAGCAATTGCTTCTACTGTCGTTGTGGTTTTCAGAGGTTTTACAAGCAATACATCTTCTTGAATTGAATTTAAAAAAAAATACATCTAATATAGATGAGAAGTGCTGTAGCGTTTGCTATATTGGTCGACTCGTTAAGTTGGATGGTGAAATAATTAAATTTTATTCTTTTCTATAGTTCACTTTCCACATCATTTGTCATGCTGTGTTTCTCACACGGTTCAGTCAAATTTTCTACCACTGTATGTGCTTGTTAAGATCTTTCGATTCTGTAACTTACTCGAAATGATGCCTCAAGAGCATTTTTACTAACTGTATTTGACGCTGACAGGAAAGAAGAGACCCTACACTTTCTATTACCTGCTAATTTTCTTTTAAAATACTTGACAGGTTTATCCTTTTACGTCGGATGTTTGATGGTTTTAAACTGCTATTGGTCAGAACTTCATTACAAATTACACAAAGCGATTTAGGTTCTGACTCATTCCCGGTAAACTAAAAACCCATGCGTAAATAGTTACTGTCATGTTTTCGTTTCTTCTCTTTGTTCGCATTATGTTTGCCTATTGTTTGCTTGCTTTCAGTCTGGAGCGACGGTAGCTTACTACAATTTTCAATATCGCCACTCTGTGTTAGTTTCAAAGCAAGGAGTGAAGTAGAATAAGAAGCAATTGATTGCTCGTCCAGATTTTTTTCAGGCTTGAGAAAGCTACCCGGTTTTAGCCATCGATCCATAATACAATTGCGAAGTAATCAGTATTCACTTTCACGTTCGATGTACGCACGTTTAAGTAAAAAGTCTCAGTAATTTATTTGCACGCACTATACACTCCTGTGTGGGGTTGCTGGTTCCCCATCGGGCTCCTCCCCAGGTGGCGGATAGGGGAATGCCCCTCAGATATGGAGGATACCGGGGAAATATAATACCCGGGGCGGACCAAAACCAGTACCTACAGCGTCTGTCTTCAGAGAAGCGGCCCTTTAACAGGGTCTGTTTCCCCATGCTAGGGGCGGCTGATAGGACATCTTCCAACCTGTCTAGCCAGCGTGGAAAATTATGGCTATTACCCCCAACCCTTAAAGAAATGGCGAGTTTAAATAGACAAGGAAAAGTACCCCAGGTGGGTAGGACAAGATATTCCGAATCCCACACCTTGAACAAGGTCAGCCTCATGGATTCTGGGGGAGGCAAAAACTAGCAACCACAGAAGAAACCCATGACGCAAAAAATCAAACTATACGCTGCCACTTACAACATCCAATCAATGAGCTCTATTAAACGCCTTGAAGAACTAGAGGAGGAATTACAACATATAAAATGGGATATACTAGGTCTGTGCGAGACCAGATTACCAGACGAAAATGTACCATTTTAAAATCAGACCACCTACTATATCAAAACAATGAAAAGACTAACACTCATATAGGAGGAAAAGCAATAATGATTCACAAGAAAATCAAACATCTAGTCACCCCAATAAAGACCATATCACCTAGGGTAATATATGTAACACTAAAAATTTCTAAAAGATATACTCTCCAAATAATACAGGTATACGCCCCCACGAGTACAGCTTCAGACGAGGAAATAGATCAACTATATGATGATATCTCGTTGGCCCGAAGAACAGAAAATACACACTTTACTCTGTTAATGGGTGATTTTAACGCAAAAGTGGGGAAGCAAACCAAGGACAACATCCAATATAGAGGAAATTTCGGACTTGGCTTAATAAATACTAGAGGAGAAATATTGATCAACTATCTTCAAGGTGAAAAACTATATTGTATGAATACATTTTTCCAAAAATCAGAACGAAGACGTTGGACCTGGAGAAGCCCTGACAACAAAACAAAAAACGAGATCGACTACATCATAACTAACAAAGAACATATCATAAAGAACGTATCTGTCCTAAACCAATTCAACACCGGAAGCGATCATAGAATTGTAAGGACAACCATAGAAATAAACACGAAAACCGAAAGAAACAAGCTAATAGGACAAAAGATCAAAGATCAAACAAGTAATAGAAAACAACAAAAACATGAAGGTATTAAAGTCCGCAAGCACAAAAGGACGAATGAGAATGTACCAACTTAAAATACAAACAGTGACATCGAGACGGATAAAACAAAAATAACACAAATCGTCGAAGAGTTCTACACAAATATATACTCCACCACTAACCCAGAAGCGTACAATATAGACAATGTAAACGTCATAAACATTTGATTCGAGGAACTGCCTGACATTACCCTGCAGGAGATAGAATATGCTTTATCCCACATGAAAAACGGTACCGCGCCCGATGAAGATAGAATTACGGCCGAAATGTAAAAGAACGGTGTAGTAGTTTCAATCGAGTCGATAGATACACTCCAGAATAAATGCCTCTCAAAGGGCAGAATCCTCGATACCTGGAAAAATGCGCAGGAGTGCTGCTATACAAAATGGGCGACCAACTTAAAATAAACAACTACAGGCCTATATGCCTGTTACCTCACCCATACAAGCTGTTAACCAAAATCATAACAAACAGATTAACAAACAAGTTCGACAACTATCAACCCCCGGAACAGGCGGGTTTCCGCAAGGGTTACAGCACAGTAGAACACATACAAACGTTAAAGACACTCATAGAGAAATGTACAGAATACAATGTCTCACTCTACCTCGCCTTTGTCGACTATAGTAAGGCATTCGACTCTGTGGAACTATGTGCCATTTTCAACGCCTTAGATAATACAAGAGTAGACTCACGATACAAGAACTTGCTAAGATATATATATGACCACGGCACGCTTCAAGTTAAGATCACGGAAGAACAAGCAACAAATAAATTACAGCTAGAGAAGGGTGTCAGATAAGGAGATACAATGTCTCCAAAGCTGTTTACTCTTGCACTGGAGGACGTATTCAGATTAGAATGGCGGAATAAGACATAAACATCAACGGCCGATACCTGAGTCATCTCCGCTTTGCGGACGACATTGTACTCATCAGCAATAACATAACAGAGCTACAAGAAATGTTAACAGAACTTAAAACGGAATCAACAACAATAGGCCTTAAAATAAACTTGGTAAAAATCAAAATTCTATCTCCCACCGAAGTTAACAGAATAGTAGTAGACGGGAACGCTCTCGAAAATGTTACATAATACGTCTATTTAGGACACTTAATAAAATTAGGCAAGGAAAATCAAACCGCCAAAATAGACAGACGAATCCGCATGACCTGGGCAGCGGTAGGAAAACTAGGGAACATACTAAAAGAACATGACATCCCTATTAACCTAAAAAGAAACGTTTTTAATACTTGCGTACTCCTGGTGATGACCTACGGCATGAAAACAACCTCGTGAACAGTGAAGTCCGCCAACAAACTAAGAGTGACACAGCGAGCTATCGAAAGAACCATGCTAGGAATAAGCGTTAGAGACCACATAGAAAACAATGAAATAAGAAGAAAAACCAAAGTAGAAGATGTGATAGCAACCATAGCATGCTCAAAGTGGAAATGGCCAGAGCACATCGCCAGGCAAGAGGACGAAAGATGAACGAGACATGTAGTAATGTGGAGGCCAAGACAACATAGACGAAGCGTAGGAAGACCGAAAAAGCGCTGGATAGGTAACATAAAAGAGAAGGCGAGAAGTAGATGGTACCCAAAAGCTCAATGCAGATCGGAATGGAAGAGACTAGGGGAGGTCTATGTACAGGAGTGGACCGAAAAAGGCTGCTGAGAAGAGAGAGAGAGAGAGAGACTATATACTACTACTAATTTATTTTATTAAAATCACTCGTGGTTCTTAAGCCCGTCGTACGGTTCAATTCGACTTTACTCTCCTTTGTCTGATCACGGCATTTTTATATCGGTAGACGTTATTCTCTTTCTTTCGAGCGCATTCGGGAAAACCTCTGGCGGCTTTTGAAATGTCGCTTGGTTCTCAATTCGCTGAATTGGAAGTTTCCGAATTGCACGAGAATGTACTCGCATCATCAGCGGCGTAGTGTCACATCGTGTAACAGGTTGTTGCCTCTTGCGACTCGACAATTTTACAGTTTAAGTCGTCGCAATGCGTAATTACTGAGGTAATATTCACGAATTTGGCATTCAATTGATTCCGCCATTAGAATATCTTTTTCGCTAACCCCATTTAAAAAGCACGCGAACTCGTGATGGGTTCGCGAACCACCGGTTGAGAATCGCTGACTTAGACCTATATAACTTGATATCTAAATTATTAGTGTTTTACTGCAAAATTTTTAGCTACCTAGGCATAGGACATTCTATTAAAAAACAAGTAAGTTTGATTCGCGACACATTTTTGAGGCACGCTCTACAATCAAAACTAGTTCAGTAATGTGCACCTGCGTACCTACAATTTTTATATGAGGTCCAGCAACTGGTATGACCTATTTTCCAAGACCTGTCGTAGGGATAAAAAGTAATGGATTGAAACAAATTTGAGATGAATATCAACTTTATTATGTGCAATTTTAGGTCTTAAGAATTACTTCATTTAAATGGCCTCCCTGAGCCTCGATGCAGTACTGCAATCTTTGTCTAACACTCTAACGTTTTGCATCACTCTTCTCAACAATTCTGGTCGAATACTCTCTATTTCTTCTTAAATGCTCATTTTAAGGCCTTGTATTGTTTGAGGACGCTTCTCGTAGACCTTTTCCTTCAGATATTCCCACAAAAAGAAATCAGGAGCCGTCAAATCGGGGAAATTGGACCGCCATGTTATGTTACCAAACCTCAAAATCCACTGTGTTCACAACTGATTGACTTCGTATAAAGCTTTTAACCACGTATAAGCTTTGGTTAATTGGAAAATTATCCATGATCTATTAAACTGCATAAATTAACGCACACAAATCTGACAATAGAAATGCCAATAACAAAATAATTTTTTCGTAACAGCCTACTAAAAATAGGTCATACCAGTTGCTGGACCCGTTATAAGCGATATTTATCTAACTTTTAGAGGTATCTTCCACCTCGCATCGTTGCTTGACCCTATCTAGAGTGTCTAGGCATATTTCTGATGTTAAATTTAACAATGAGACTCTAAAGCAAGTTACAGGAGATGGAAAATACTTTTTCCATTTCTCAAATGATATACAGGGAATTTATAGATCGTTAGAAAGCCCGTAAGTTCGTTAAGTTCGAGATATAGAGAAATAAGCCTTTTTTTAATTTTCAATGCCAGAAAACAACCTACAAGTTGTCGTAAACCTATTTAAACCATGGCTTACGACAATTTGTTGGTTGTTTACTGGCATTGAAAGTAAAGATTTTTTTCGATATCTCTATTATTAACGAAGTTAAGGGCTGTCCAGCGATCTAAAAACACCCTGTATATTCGACATTAAAGGAAGTTGTCCAACGATAAACCTTTACGAATGAATTCAAAAATTTTAGAGAACTTTCACAAAAGATATCTAAGCGAAGTTTTTGAAAATCCTGGAAAAATACGTTTTGAAAACTGGTTACACATTTTTTATTATTTCTGTAAAATATCAACGCCGATCGAGATTTTTCCTTCAAGCCGTTATGACCGATTTTGATTTGTTTGTACCATTGAGTAACATTATAAAGTACAATTGCATACCTAACAAATAAATTATGAAAAATAGGTCACTCCATGTAGATTAATTATTTTAAATTTTGCATTTAGCTGCTTTAAATATCAAAAATAAAAAACTACTTGTTGATTTTTTTTATACTTGATAGATTAATAAAGTTATTAAGGTACTTAAGTTTAGCATGCAGTTTTACTTAAGATGGAAAGTTAGTGAAGTTTAGAGTTGAATGCAAATCTTGCTTCGAGAACTAAAGTATGATCAAAAATTATTTTAGTTGCTAATTTATGCAACTACGTTTATACTTAATGTCAAAATTTTATATTGCTTCGTAAGTGAGTTATAGTTGCATTCATAAATTAGGAAGTATTCTATGGCCATACTAGATGACAATAATTTTTGATTATACTATACTTAATTCTCATTTTAATCTTTCCGGAATCTTCACTACGGATAAGAATATTCTCAAATAAAATATAATCTTTAAAATACAACTTCAAACTGCTTTGCACGTTCGTATTAGTTGATTATCAAATCACCTATATGTAAAAATACCTTAATTATGAAAGTAATAATGTATACAAAACTTCCACAAATATCCTGCAAATATGTAAATGGATACATCAGCAACAACTTCAAATTCATGTTTAAATAGTTCCGTTGTATCTATAGCTGTATAAAGGAAATTCAGACAAAATAGCACCAGAAAAGAATACACTTTATAGGCAAAACTATTGCCATCAGTAAGGGGAATGCCACCAATCTTTAGTGCTTTGATTTGCATGCTAAAGTAGCCCTTCATATTACCCTGCTCCGGTAGTAGAGATACTCATCACACATTTTTGTAGCTCTTTGGAGAGTGATCGGTCATCTGCCAGTTAAATACGTGTGTAAAGTTACGCGCAGAAGTGTCCCATTCATAAATAATAAATTGCATTTACAAAAGCGGCCTTACAACAGAAAGGTTTTTGTATTTAACAAAATTGTACGCTTAACTTTCTCATTTTGAGGTAAATCAAGACATTACTTGAGCGCAAGTTAAACACGAATGGATCAATTATGGCGAAATCAATGGATACTCATTTTTAAGCAATCCTATAATAACGTACATTGTAAATATTACAATTACAAATAAGTTTAAACATAATTCAAAATTTTCTGCGTTTTGAAAGTCTCCATCTGGGATATGGTGATATATTTGTAAATTTAAACTGAAACCACTACCTAATTTCTATACATTTTTAGAAACAATAACTCAAAACGTTTCTACTTTCTACATAACCAGGTAAAGCCGTCCCTGCATAACAGTAACTACTTCAATAGTATTCGTTGCTTCCACGTGGGTTTAATATTGACAATAATTTATGAACCTGGAAAATGTAAGCTTATTAGCCAGTAACGCCCATTAAGCTATGTCATTTGGTCTAGTAGAGCTACTTTTTCAAAATAAAATATTTAAACATATTCCATCATTTCGGAGGCCATTTTATAAAACTACTCAGAATAAGTAATTTAATAGCGGTTCATTAATTGGCTTCAAACTAAACTTTGTTTTCCGATACAATTTATAATAGCACACTACCTATCTCACAAAATCAAAAATGTTTAACTTTTTAGATAATTATATTTACCGTTGTAGCAACATATTCTTTGTAGTGCTAGTAAATGTGTAAGTAAATGTACGCTGCACAGTAGGTATACTTAGTTGATATTATTATACTATTATTATAAAGCAAGACATTTATGTACAAATACACAACATCGAAAGCCATAGTAAGAAATCACATGATGTTAGAGCTTTAAGAGGAGCCGAATGCGGCACAGATCACATGCTACTTCGTAAAAAGATATACTTCAAACAAAAGGGAAAAGCGCAACAATCAGAAAAACCGACGACAGAAGTGGACCTAAAAGTTAGGAGATATAATTTAAAATTATTACAGGATGATTCTACCAAGTTTCTGTATAAACTAAAATTATCAACTAAATTAACAGAAGAGATATACGGCAGTGTAGAAGAAATTTATAGTCAAATAAAGCAAGCAATACATAAAGCACCATACGAAGCATTAGGAGAAGAAAGAAGAAATATAAAAATAAATAATTGGGATCATACAACCGTAGAAAAAAAAGATTACAGAGAAAAGACAAGCTTATCAAAAGCGGTTATTAACACAAAACCAAGAAGACAGAAAAGCATATGTATGGATAAGAAGAGAAGCGAAAAAAGCTGTAACAAAGGCAAAAAATTAAAAGTGGAATAGAATATGCGATAATGTGGAGAGATATATAGGAGGAACAAGAACCAAAGAAGCCTGGAAAGTGATAAACACCCTTAGACAAGATAACAGCCAAAGAACAAATATTAAAATGATACAAATTGAAAAATCAAAAAGTGTTACGAAGACATATTAACCGAAGAAGAATATCGAAGACAACAATCAATGCAGATGCAAGATAATGATGATGATGATGATAGACCTGAATCAATAACAGAGCTGGAAATCCATCAAGCATTAAAGACAATAAAAAATAACAAAGCACCGGGTCCAGGAGATATACCTATTGAATTAATTAAAAGCGCCCCTAGTAAACTTATAAAAATATTGCAGCAAATGTTTAATAGATGTTTTATAGGAAGAGAAGAAATACCTGCAAATTGGAAATTAGGATATATTACTCCAATTTATAAGAAAGAGAGTAGAACAGACTGTAATAATTACAAGGATATTACAGTAACATCATCAATAGGGATATTGTATGGACGAGTACTTAAGCAAAGAATATAGAAGGTAATTCAAATTGAGGAGGAACAATGCGGGTTTGTACCTGGTAGATCATGTACAGATACCATATTCACAATAAACCAAGTGATACAGAACAGATCTGCAAGGGACAGAGAAACACATAATGTTCATAGATTTGGAAAAGGCCTATGACACGGTACCCATCATTAAACTGCTAGTGGTACTAAAAAACAGGCATATACCATAGGCCTATATAGACGCCATCACAACAATTTATAAAGATAAAAAAAGGGTGATTAAGATTGGAAAAAAAGTATCACAACCATTTACCACTACCAAGGGATTACGACCAGGCTGTTGCTTGTCCGCAACACCTTTTAAAGTGTATATAGATGACACATTAAAAGAATGGCAAGCAAAATGTAACAGAATGGGAATAAATGTAAATGGAAATTTCTTGTATACACTACTTTTTGCCGACGATCAAGTAATATTTGCAGCAGACGAGGATGATATTAATATATGATCAGAAAACTGAACGAAACCTTTACAAAATGGGAACTTAGATTAACTTCGACAAAACCAAATACGTATATGGTAGCAACTGGAAGAGCTCAGGAGGTACAAATAAATGGTAACACAATAAGAGCTTGCAAACAATCCAAATATCTAGGCACAATAGTATCTGAGCAAAGTAACAGCCAAAAAGAAATCGCACTGACTAAAAAAGTTACACAAACATTAAATTTATTATTATGGTCAAAACAAGTTCACATGCAGACGAAAAAGCGAATATACAATTCGATTGCAAAAAGTATATTAACATACGGCGCGGAAACATGGGAGATGACTAAAAGAAATAAAGAAAAAATTCTAGCAACAGAAATGGACTTTTTGCGAAGAAGCTGTAGAAAGAGCAGACTAGAACACGTAAGAAACGATGATATTCAAGATTGTATGGAAACACAAAAAACCGTATTGGAAGAAATAGAAGAGAAAAGATTAAAGTGGTATGGCCATATCCGGAAGATAAATCCTAACAGATGGCCGCAAATAGCGTGGAGTTGGATACCCTGGGAAAGACGAAAAAGAGGACGACCACCGAGAAATTGGAATCAAGAGGTTCAAGGGGCCATGGAAAACTTTTAGCGTTGTCCACTAGTGGGATTCTGGTATCGTTCATTCTAATTTCAACATTTTTATAAAGCCTTTTATACGCACTTTTATTGCCGAATAAAAGTACAGCTGACTTATTAGGATTGATTAGAAGAGATAATTCAGTGATAGATATATTGTAAGGTAGTATTGACCACTGCCATAGCACGCTGTAAATTAGACTGTTTAAAAGAGTAGTACAGTTGCGTATCATCTGCATAGACATGGATGTTACAATTCGTAATGTTTTTTATCAGGTTAGAGGTATAGATGTAATATAACAAGGGTCCAAAAATGGAACCCTTGGGAACACCACGCTCTACTAGTAAAGCATCTCACAGCTTGCAATTTAACTGGACACTTTGTAAACGATTGCTTAAATAATCTGCTATTAAGGTTGTAGAATTATTACCCAGGCCTGAACTTTCTAATATACGAACTAAGGTGTCATGTTGAACAGTGTCAAATGCTTTACTATAGTCGAGTAGTACCAATATTGCCATTTCACCTTTATCAGTGGCAGTGAGAATACCGTCTGTTATTTTTAACAGTGCCGTTGTGCAACTAAAACCAGCCCTAAAACCAGACTGTACTTCAGGTAAGATATGATTAGTGGTTACATAACCGATTAATTGATTAAAAATTACTTTTTCTAGAATTTTAGACAGCGTGAGTTACGATACCAGAGTAGCCAAGCTGGCATAAGATAAGCTTATCTAGTAGATATGCAGCATCCGGAGTGCGAATGTTACATTAGATTATAGTTTACCTTTGTAGAAACGCATTAAGAGCGCTTCACTTTACGTTTAGACGGCTTCACCGCATAATGTAATTTCCGTCTGTGTTTTAATGGAAAATAAAGTTAGTTTTTAAAAACTTGTTTTCCTGGACGTAAAACAAAACTGGCGCAGTCTTGGTGAATTCTTGGAGAAGATACGACATTCTGACCATTGAATAGCCGTATTTTTCTGGTATTTCAATACTTAACCAAGAATTTGACATCAACATCCCTTGGGGACCAGATCCAGGCTTCCGAAGGAACAAAAATCGTCCGCTGGACTCCTGTGGCCTTTCCTCAACCTGCGACAACAGCGAGCCAACTTTGCCGATCTTTGCGAGGGACACACATCGCCCCGGGTTAGCACCGCTGGTTCCTGTCCTGCTCTATTGAAAAGTCCTGCTCTATTGGAGAACCCTGATCATCGAGATCACCAGGTCATCGAGACCACTACGATATGAAGTAAGAAATTTCAAGTTATTAAAGTGAATTAAAGAAAATATTAAACCCCTACTAACATTACTATTAAATACTAATTTTAAGCGCAATTGATTACTAAATTGAGGCATCCGTCTTGATATTGATAGACAATATAAGCCGTTGGTTCTTTTTGTAATCAATCATTGCACATTAGATTTTAAGATCAAGGAGGGCGTGGTAAGCGTGACCGTTAGCGTGTGCGATAGGCTCACTTAATTTTGCTAACGTACTCTCGCCTCTCTGTGTAGGTACCGTGAGTTAGGCCCTACTAATATTTAAAAAACAAATAAATCAAAGTGAAATTTAAATTTGAATGTCCAGAGATCGATCGAGATCACCGTTAGGTCGTATAAGACCATCATTTTCAAGTAATTATAACGAATCTATACACATTAACATGGTTGACCAAGTTCAACAAACATCCGCAACACAAAATGCCCCACAAATTCAACAGGCAGCACCATTTGCCGGTTACCCGATAGGTTTTCATACCTCACTTTTAAATGAGATACCAAGGTACGAAGGCAACCCCGCGGAACTATCAGAATACATAAGGGCTGTCGAGGACATTTTCGATCAGTTCTGGCAAACAGAAACCCCAACAGCATATATTAACAAGTTATTGCTCTCATCTGCAAGAAATCGTCTCAAAGGCGCTGCACTCGAGGTAATAACAGGACAAACATTTAATTCATGGGATGTGCTAAAGCAAACCCTTATAGACAATTTTGGAGATAACGTTCCGAGTTAAATATAAGGATAGATCTCACTAGGTTCAATCAATTCCAGAAAGAATCCCCTGTAAATTTTTACAACAGAATTAGATCCTTATTGGCAGTATTGAACTCAAAAATTGCTTTAGGCCCAGAAGATCAAGTTATTAAAGACTTTAAAATAAAAGATGCTAAAGATCTAGCACTTAAAATTTTAGTGGGTGGACTACTCGAACCGTTAGGAAGCTTCATAAGAGGTAAATCCCCAGCTTCACTGGAAGTAGCTCTACAACACATTAAAGACGAATTAGACATAAGATATTTCCAAAATTTAAATAAACCTCAAAATAGTCAATCAAAATTTTCAATAACTCCTGAAACGTTTAACAAAGAACCCAATTACCCTAGTCAAAATTACAATCAACACAAAAACGGAACTGATAACCGTTTTTCAAATCAAAATCAATTTTATAATCCCAGACCTAATCAGAACGCAAATACGCAATTCCAATCAAAACCATTCTCAAATTTTACACCAAAATATTCAACGCAGAATAATGATGTATTTGCACCAAAAAGAAATTTCCAGCATAGCTTCAAGCCCGAACCAATGGAGCTATCAACCATTAAAAAGCGACCAGCTTCACAACAAGCCACTCGCGCTACCATACCAACTAGACCATTTAACCCGAATTTCAGACAAAATTATATCAGGCAATCGAATCAGCCACCTAATTTTATATCTGAAGAACTACATCATACCCAACTAGACACTGAATATTCCGAACAAACAAACCCATATCGATTTGAAAATTATTCTCCCGAAATGGACGAAAACTATCCGAATTACCCTACAGACGATTCTTATCATCAACTTCCTGATGAATCACCAGAATATTATGAAAACTTTGACGAACATGAAACAAACTACCTTCCTGAACGAACTGTAAATTTTTAAGCACTGGCTTCGGAAAAATTGATTCTTTTTCTATTAACCCATCACCTTCCTTACTCTATATATTATTACCTAATTCAAACAAAAAATTGCTCATTGACACAGGAAGCTCTAAAACTATTTTAAATCCAAATTTTGTATACGAAAATTTTCCGGACACTATTTATGAATCTCCTTTCGAAATTACGACTAGTTATGGCACTACTCAACACCAGTACGTAGCCGAAGTACCGATACTTGCTTTATTCAACGAAGAAGGTACCCATCAGGTATATCTTTTCGACTTTAACCCTTCATTTATAGGCCTTATCGGATCAGATTTATTATCTCGTTTACCAGCTAATATAGACTACAAGTGGCAACACATTCAAACAGAAAAAACAGTCGTTCCTTTTTTCTATAACGAAACGTTAACCAAAGAACAACAACAAAAACGTAATTTTTGTTATTTTATGAAGCCTCATACTCAAGACACAATACGACAGGTACACATTGAACCTCGAACCGAAAAATTTATTAGACTTCCAGCAGTTGGAAGTAACGGAACCAAAATTGCCCCTAGAATTAAATTTACGAAAGATTTAATAATGCCGTCAGCAATTGTTAAACTTAAAAATTATTATTTTATGACCTCTATCGTTAACATGTCCAGTGAACCACAAACACTGACTATTGACCAACCCTTTTATCTTGACGATTTCGACAATTTCGAACAGGACCACGTACAAATCAATCACCATAACGTTAATCAAACGACAATTAAACAGAAACTTTTGGAAAATCTTAATAATAATCTCAGACTAGACCACCTTAACACGGAAGAAAAATCCTTACTTACAAACTTGTGTCACGAATATAAAGATATTTTCTATCATCCTGAAGTCCCTCTTTCCTCAAGTAACATAACTAAACATCATATCCGCACTAAAACGAATCAACCAATATTCACAAAAACTTATAGATACCCTCATTGTCACCGAGAAGAAGTTCGGACCCAAATTAATAAAATGTTAGACGAAAAAATTATTGAACCATCCGAAAGTCCGTACAATTTTCCTATATGGGTTCTACCCAAGAAATTAGACGCATCCGGTAAGCGAAAATTTCGAATAGTAATCGATTACCGCAAGTTAAATGAACACACTATAGAAGATAAATTCCAACTATTTCACTACCCTCGATCTAGCGAGCGGATTTTGTCAAATTGAAATTGAACCCCGAGACAGAGAGAAAACTGATTTTTCTACGGAAGAAGGTCATTTTCAATTTCGCCGAATGGCAATGGGTTTAAAAAATAGTCCAGCTGCGTTTCAGCAAATGATTAATGCAGCCCTTACAGGACTCACCCCGACGCAATGCATGGTATATTTGGACGACGTGATAATCTTCTCAACTTCTTTACAAGAGCACTTTCAAAGACTCAAAAATATTTTTCAAAGATGTCGCGATACAAACCTAAAGATACAATTAGATAAATCTGAGTTCCTTCAGAAATCAGTTAAGTACTTAGGTCATGTGATAACCCCACAAGGAATTAAACCTGACCCAGCCAAAATTGAAGCGATACAAAAATTTCCTTTACCAAAAACGAAACCGAAATAAAGTCATTTTTAGGCTTACTAGGTTACTATAGGAAGTTCATCAGAGACTTCGCTAAACTTACAAAATTTTTGACCATATGTTTAAAGAAAGATAACAAGATTATTCACAACCAAAATTTTATCGATTCCTTTGACCATTTAAAAACCATCCTTACAAACCAACCGATTCTAGCATATCCAAATTTCGATCAACAATTTGAATTGACCACGGACGCTTCCAAATTTGCCCTCGGAGCCGTCCTATCCCAAAATTCGAAACCCATTTGTTTCGCATCACGAACGCTTAACGAAACCGAACAACGCTACTCCACAATTGAACGGGAGCTTTTAGCTATTGTTTGGGCAACGAAAAATTTCAGACCCTACCTTTTCGGAACCAAATTTACTCTATATACCGATCACCGACCACTAGTTTGGCTTAGGAACCTAAAAGAACCCAATTCAAAATTAACAAGATGGGCTCTTAAATTAGAAGAGTTCAACTTCGATATTAAATATTTACCAGGAAAAAGTAATAAAGTTGCCGATGCACTCTCTCGTGTACAAATTTACCCTCTAACCGTAAATGACGAGATCATGAACGACATTGACATTATTCTACAAGACGCAAATAGAATAACTACCCCAAATCCGAATTTAAACCCTACCAATATGAGCATTGCTCCAGAAAGACCTGATTCACCCGATTTTGACGACTTCAATGTGCCAATATTTAACCCACCATCGAATAATCCTTCGATTTCTCAAAATATTATTGAGAATGATAACGTCCTTGAATGACACGATTCACACACAATTAGAATCAACTCCCACTATAGACATATGCGAAAAACCGCTACAGTGTTTCCCTAGACAAATTGAATTTATTGAAGCAACCTTACCTAGACAAATTAAATTGACAATTTTTGATAACACTAAGCATATAAGTGTTTTCCTTAACCAGTCTAATAAAAATTCTAAATTTCACGAATTACTCATCGAACATTGCGAACCAAAAACCCACTATTACTGTTATTTTTCAACCGACAAATTATATCAAGAATTTTCACAATATCTTATCTCAATTTCCAACGAAAATTCCCCAAAATTCCATCGTTGTATGACTCAAATCACTTATGTTACTGACCCCGAAGCACGAAGCGAAATTATACAAAGTTACCACTTAGGCAAAACGAACCATCGTGGCATAAAAGAAACGTACGAACATCTTCTAAGAAAATATTATTGGAGATCCATGCAGAAATACATTGAGCGATTTATAAACAATTGCAATATATGCAACCAACAGAAATATAATAGACACCCTCTTAAACAACCGTTACAAATGACTCCTACGTATAGTCGACCTTTTTATATTCTCCATATGGACATCTTCCAAATTAATAACCAAAAGTATTTAACCCTAATTGATGCTTTTTCTAAATATGCGCAAGCATACTTTTTGAGATCCAGTAATATCATAGATGTTACCGATATGCTATTTTACTTTATCACTACGTATACTGCCCCTCGAATCCTCGTAGTAGATAACGAACTTAACAAGCAACCATTGAAAGATTTTGCCACAGTTGCATCAGATTACACTTCATGCGACTACCCCCTACAATCACACATCAAATTCGCCCGTAGAGAGACTACACTCGACTCTGATCGAACAGTATCGACTATTAGGCGATATACAAGAAAATCGTAAAATTCAAACCTAAATTATAGTCCTTTCGAAATACTATTCGGACACACCGAATGCAAAAACCCATTTGATTTGGATTACGCAAAAACATTTCTAGAAACTTACGTAAACGACCACCAAAAAATTATGAAGGATGTTTATAATAATTTAGCTAATAAACAAGAACAGACTAAGGACAAACGTAACGAAAAAATCAATAAATCCCGAAAAACCCATGTTTTCAAAATTAATGACAAAGTATATGTTAAGACCAATGAACGAAATAAGAAAAGCCCTAAATTCACTGGCCCATATATCATCACGAAAATACACGAACATGACACCTATGATCTAAGAAATGAACCGAACGGAACAACCCTAAAAAGACATGCTAACGAGTTGCTTCCTCTTTCAGGACACCACTCGTTATATTCCTCGCCTGGACCCTCGTCCTTAGTGAAGTAGTTATACATCCCTTAATAGACAACCCCGGACTATACCCCATGGTCAAAGGAAAGGCACACCTTAAAGAAAGTGAATGGACCCTAATTAAAATATTAAACTATTCCCCTATATTAGATAACTATAACCTTTTTCGACAAAATCTTCTAGAAACCATTGCCAACCTCACTAATAAACACTGCGAAACAAGCTACGCGATCTTTGGTTATGATAACCAATTATTGATCCTAAAACAGTATTTATCAAAAACAGTTCAATTAATCAAGCAATTATTTCCCACTACCAAATTACGTAAACGAAGTATATTCGACGGATTAGGTAGTGCAATTAAATTCATTACAGGCAATTTAGATGCCAATGATGGACAACGATTATGAACAATTAATCGGCACATTATCCTAAAATTCTGAAAAGCAGAAATGATCCTATTAGAACAGGCACAGATCCTTAATGACACCATAAATTCCTTCTCTGAAAACATTAAGTAATTATCCCGAAATCAAGAATGCTAAATATAAATCTCAATAAAATGTTTCAACAAATTAATAAAGATATGAATCTTATTTTCGGAAAATCATCTACTCAAAATCTGTTAGACCAGTCAACGTTTTCTTTACAACTTTTAATTAATACCTTAGAAGAATTGGAAACCGCTTTAACTTTCGCACAGAATCACCAAATTCACTTTTCGCTAATTAACAATGACGATTTATGTATTGTTTGAGGCTTTCGCGGTTACTCGAATTATTCTCCTTAGCATAGAATTTCGGCTTAGACCGCGTAGTATTTGTATATGAACACCCAGCATTTTCTGGCTTAATGTGCCTTGCACCTTGTGAAGTCGAGCAAAAACCCGCGCGATGGCCATGCTCTTTGGTGGCTCGTGTTGTTTGAGTATCTTGAGAACGAGGATACTTAGGCAGATTTGGCCGTTTTGCTGTTTGTGCATCCATATTCACTTTCACTCTGATGATGCAAGCTGCAAGGTCTTGCGAAACGTTAGTGAATATGGATGCACAAACAGCAAAACGGCCAAATCTGCCTAAGTATCCTCGTTCTCAAGATACTCAAACAACAAGAGCCACCAAAGAGCATGGCCATCGCGCGGGTTTTTGCTCGACTTCACAAGGTGCAAGGCACATTAAGCCAGAAAATGCTGGGTGTTCATATACAAATACTACGCGGTCTAAGCCGAAATTCTATGCTAAGGAGAACAATGACGATTTAACAATGGCTCTAAGCAATATTTCCCAAAACCTACAAGCAATTCAATTTAGTACGAAAAAACAACTTCAGTTACCCTATCCAGTTACTCGTGAAAACTTGCACCTATATGAATCCCTAATTAAAATCAAAGTTTACCAAAAAGACTCTATTGTTCACCTTCATCTATGAAGTACCGTTAATCAAGAAAACTGAATACCAATTAATGCAGTTAATTCCATTCCCTGCGTTTATACAGGAAAAACAATTTCGAATGACAATCCCCACTTACAATTCTATTTTTATTTCACGACCAATTTAGCGTACCAATTAAGCTCGATAGCTGTACACCAGTATCGACCCATTATTTCTGTAATCAAGAAAATCACTTTATTATCCCAAATATTAAGCTTTGTGAGACCCAGTTGTTATCGTTTGCCAATAATCAAACTTGCAATCCATATCTTCTTGAATTACAAATCCTCCTGGATCGTTAGCACGCCCACTAAAACAGTAATCGATATAAAATGTAAAAGCTTTTTGAAAAAGAAGACACTTGAAGGATCAAATATTATCCGTACTACCCCTGATTGTCTAGTGCAGATTGACCACGATGACGTATTGTTCACATTGGAATCAACAAGCATTTAGTGAATCTATCAGTGATAGACATTACTCACGTAGATATGTATAAGTTTAGGAAGAGACCAACTTAGACTAAATAAACAAAAAGAACAATTATTATATTATAATTCCCCAGTGGAACACGGTCTAAGTGTTGGCTCTATAATATTAACCATAGTATTAATAATAAGTATATGTTCTATAATTTCATATATGTACTGTAAGCGTAACTCGTTCCTCATTTCATTACAAAAACATTTTACAAATACGAATCTTGCGAAAGCAACAGATGCTAAAGAGCAAGTTAATTCAATACCATTAATTCAAGTAAATTCATAGGTTATTTCTAACTTGGACATTGATAAAAACTGTAATCAATATCCAAGGTCTTATCGGCGGAGGAGTTACGATACCAGAGTAGCCAAGCTGGCATAAGATAAGCTTATCTAGTAGATATGCAGCATCCGGAGTGCGAATGTTGCATTGGATTATAGTTTACCTTTGTAGAAACGCCTTAAGAGCTCTTCACTTTACGTTTAGACGGCTTCAACCGCATAATGTAATTTCCGTCTGTGTTTTAATGGAAAATAAAGTTAGTTTTTAAAAACTTGTTTTCTTGGACGTAAACAAAACTCGTGGGCAAAATGCTTATATGCCTGAGATCTTTAAAGTGTTTATTAGTTTTAGGGAGAAGCTTAACTACAGCATGTTTCCAACTAGATGGAAATTTGCCATGCAGTAAACAACTATTAATTAAATGTGTTATGAAAGGCAGTATTAAAGGACAGCATAGCTTAATGATCTCTATATTGATACCGTCGTATCCAACAGCATGTGATTGCAAGCCATTAATTATTTTTAAAACTGTTTTGCAGTCCACCGTTCTAAAGGAGAATTTAAATCCACTCTTGCCATTGTTAATGTCAAGATTAGGTAAATGAGTATTAGTACCAGTCGTGTTACTGGCAGGTACACAGCCAATAAAATAGTAATTAATTTTATTAGCATCATATAAATGCGATGGTATTGAAACTTCTTTGGCTGAACGCAAATCAAGGGTCTCAAGTTTTTTCCAAAGCTTTTGTGTATTGCTATTGCGGTGTAAGAAATCAAAATAACTCCTTTTTTTCATGGCGAATTGCTGAATTTGTAAAGTTTCTTAACTGTTTATAGTATTCCCAATGACTCGGGGATTTTGTTTTTCTAAATTTATTTTTAGCTTTATCTCTGACGTGTATAAGTAATTTTATGTTTTCGGTAATCCATGGAGCAGGAGGTATGAATATTTTACATGTTGTTTTAGGAGCATGTTTATCAAATAAATTTAGTATGTGGTTGGTTAAAAATTGCGTTTTATGATCAATAGTCTGTATCCAAAATATATGGTGAAGAGGGATAGAATTTAAATCAGTTAGAAATGCATTGAGATCAATTTGTTTTAAATTATGAAATACTCTACGCTCATTACTATCTATATCATAAAATATCAACTCATGATCTGATAACTCGCAGGTAACTACGCCGCAATCAGTGATTTCAGTTTGATCAGCAACTATAATGACATCTATAAGCGATGCGCCTGAAGCAAATAGACGAGTTGGACCGTTAATTACCTGTCAGACCAAGGAAATCTACAAAATTTTGGAAAAGTAAAATAGGTGCGGCATCTACCTAAGATACCAATATTGAAGTCACCCAAGCAGATTATCTTATCAGAAGAGGATAAGTAAAAGGAAAATAGATCTTCAAGATCGTTTAAAAATAGTCTATAGTCCACGTGTGGAGTTCTATAAGCCCTACCTATAGTAAATTTTATGTTGCCACTTGTGACTGTCACCCAAATTTGGTCAATGCTGTTATTATTACTTGTCATAAACAAATAGCAAGGGATATTAGTCCTTACGTACATAGCGACTCCTCCACTTCGACCAACACGACCCCATCGCATAAACTTGAAACCGCAAATAGATACTCTCGTATCAGATCTGTCCATGTCGAACCAGGTTTCTGAAATTGTAAGAATATTAATTTTGTTTTGAATGATATAATCTTTTAATTAATTTATTTTCGGTGCCAATCACCTTATATTAAGGTGAGCTAATCTCATTACAATCGCCAGCGTGGCTCTGATGGTTAGAGCATCGGACTGCGGCGCGGAAGTCTGGAGTTCAAATCCCAGATCGATGCCTGGCGGGCGGCCTACCCAGTCGCTTTAAATAATTGGGAACCTGCGTTCGAAAGAACAAGGGGTAATAATGCGGTTGTCTAATGCGTGGTGCTCACCACATCACCACGTGTCATGAATTTGACACGCGACAGCCGGGTGTGAGAGCGAGGAATACGGAAGCTCTAACCTTCCGCCTTGCAGGCCAAGCTCCTTCATGGGGTGTTAGTGGCCTCACCATTATAATCTCATTACAAATAAATTCTAACTGACCGTACATTAAATAGAAATGAAATTACTATGAATAGTCAAAAAATAAACTGAATGTATAATCACAATTGAAAATTAAAAACTATATATTTATCAGAGAGTAAATAAACCATCACCAAATAACTATCAATAAGGAACGTGTGATCACGATAATTATAAATTACAAATATAGTAGTATATATGTATATACTGCAATGATATGGTTGTTTACAGCTATTAAGGCAACTAGTGCTTTACAGAGATTTTTAAACTGTAAAACAC